>JAESVK010061591.1:555-18913 GCA_017140935.1 Hamamelis virginiana
TTAAGGATTTTCAATCCTTTTGGAAATTGCATTTCCAATTATCATAATATCATACCTTAATATCATTCACATACATTTCATGTATACTTCATCAATACTTCATGGTTTCAAGGTTTTGGGCCTCGAAAATGGGCTTTTGTCATTAGCCTTTCCCTTCATGGGTTCACTCACCTTTATAATTCCCTTCATGGGTTTCACAAGCTTATCAAATCAAATGTATTCATAACCATTTCATGATCACAAACTTATTTACACAATCTTTTCATTCATTCATTTCTAAATCCCATGGTTTTCAACCAAAAATTCATCATTTTATGTGAACTTCCCTATTCACAATTGCTTAATTCTCACTTTGGTATTACCAAATCTTCTTCATTTCTTATCAATTCATCAAATGTCATTCAATCTCAATCAAATGCACTTTCCTAAATCAAAAATTGAAAGGAAATGAGCCAAAATTGGTCAAAATAGGCCAAAATAGTCAAAATTGGGCGTAATGGGCTTCAAAAACCCAAAATTTGGCATCAAGAATGGATGACCATCCACTCAAGGATGGCCAACCGTCCAAGGTGGACGGCCAGCCGTCCCTTGGTGGATGGCCACCCAAGCCCATCTTCCTTTACTTAGGTGCTTTGACACCCCTTCATCCATTCATGCTTCCTTTGCCTAATTTGAGACCTTCTCTCTCTAGGATTTTCCAATTTCTTCAAAAATCCATCAATTTCAACTTCATTATACCCAAATCAACTCTCAAACACCTCAAGTGTTGCTAATCACTCCAATTTGTGAATCAAAAGCCTAGGATTTCATCCTTGCATTTCAATTTGGGGATCCAAAACCCAAATACACATATACCAATTTTCTCAAATTCATCTTCTACCTATACTCATGGCAAATAGGTATGAATCAAAGTACCCATATATGAAGATGAAGAGCTACAAAGCACCTTCTTATGATCCCAACAACTCAAGCTTGTTATTGGAGCCTAATGCTCATCTCTCCCACATCCATACTCTTCAAGAAGTAAGCTTACTTTCCATGCTCTTTCATTGAATCATTGATGTCTAGATGCTTTGATATTGATCTTTGGATATTGTTTGATGACTTGTGTTCATGAAATTTTTATTTGGCAAAGCTTGGGAGCCCCATTTTACTAGCTTTACAAGCTTGAAATTTTGCCCACCAAGTGTTTTATAAAATTCCCAAGAGACTAGAATTTGATATTTTGATTTAAATTTTTCATGCCATGATTTAAATATGTTTCAAACATCATTTGGATACCTCCAAAAGCTTCATGACAAGTTTTCACAATCTTTTTCAAAAATGTGCATACTAGGTGTTTGATAAAATGCCTAAAGGAGGCAATTTTCAATTTTTCAAATCAATTCATCATATCATGCTTTTTCAAATGTTTTCAAAATAATCATATCATGATAAGTTTTCAAAACATTTTAAGTAATGCACATATCAAAAATTTTCATGAATTAAGACTTAGCTTATTTTTCAAAACATTATTGTATAAAGTGTCATTTTCATGACTTTTATTTCAAAACTTTTGCTAAGTTTTTATTTCATGATTTTCAAAATTCTATTCTCTTAGTATTTTTATTTCCAATTCAATTTTCATGAAAAGAAGTCATATGGCATTTTAAATGAATTGTGCTAATTCTTGATGTAAAATTGAAAATACCAAAATTAACTACATTAATCATGGTATATATTTTTTGAATAACTCACAATTGACAAACCATTTGAGAAATAAAATTTGGACATTTTTTGAAAATGTGTCATCTTGTGAGTTAATTTTGTATTCTGGATTCAAAGAATTAGCATAACTTATCTTTATACCTCTAATCCATTAATCTTTATCTTTACAGCCAGAGTTCGACATCAGGACTTGGTCATCCCTTCAGGGCATTATTGGATGGTGGGCTAGGATGGATACCCTCCAACCATATGTCAAAGCTACTATCCGGAGACTTGGTTTTGGAGACTTCATCGACTCACTGTGGGTTGATACTATGGACAGACAGGCTCTGATGGCTTTATCTGAGCTTTGGTGAGACACCACCAATACATTCCACTTTGAGTTTGGGGAGATGACTATGACTCCCTTTGATTTTACCATGATCACTGGACTTTCCATTGGGGGTCGCCCTTTGGATTTTTATGAAAGTGCAAGCAAGAACTCAACTTACTTGGATACCTTTCTTGGGGCAGGCGATATTGAGATCGTGAAGAAATCAGTTCGTCGAAATACCCTCTTTAACACTTTTAGCAACATAGCTAAAGGAGGAGATCCTGACCACATCGTGCGGGCTTTCCTTTTGTACTTGTTTTCCTGCATTCTTTTTACAGGCACTGCTGATTTGGCCTCTTTAGGCCTTCTTGCCAGTTTGGAGGACATTGACACTATTCCTCAGTATGACTGGGGTGGCGCTGCCTTGGCCACCATGTACAGGACCATGTGCTGTCGGTCTCGAGGGGTATGCACTGACTTTGGAGGCATGGGATTCGTTTGGGAGGTATACTCACTTATTTTGAGAAAATATCAGAAACTTCCCTTTACTCAATTTCTAACAATACACATACTCTGCAGGTATGGGCTCATGAGTACCTCAACTTGAATAGCCTCATACTGATTGCTAATGACTTTTCCTGGCCAACCCTTGCTCGATATGCCCCAGATAAACGGGTGAATGCCATTACCCATAGGCATGATTATGCTTATAGTCGTGCCTTTCTTGCAGGATTGCGCTCTAATAAGGTAACAATCTTCATTTCTGCTTTCCTTTCTCAATACTCAAACTTTCCTTAATATAACTTATCCTCAGGTTAGGTGGAACCCTTGGCGTCATTGGAGGGGTACCATGCATACTCGACTTAATTCTGTGATTGAGATGTCACATAAGAGAGTCTTGTTCGAGGGGCCCTCTGGCAGGTATTAGTACCTTGGGGAAAATGTGCGTGCCCAGCTTTGCGGGTCTTATTCAGTTGCCCGTGTGTCTCATGCACCTCCTTCTTCTATGAGACATGTTGATAAATTGACAGACCATGCCTTAGCAGACGCCATGGCTGGTGTATTTGCGGATGCTTTCCATCGTCCGCATGAGGATTATCGTACATTCTGTCAGCACTATCTGATGCGTCCATTAGTATCAGGATTTCCACCTGCTGAGGTATCAAGCTTTCTCTTGACAGCCTTGCCTCTTTTCTATACATTATTCTTCATATCTCTTTATTTGGCAGGGTCGTCGAACCCGAGGACATGCTTCCCATCCTACAGCTATTGCGGCTCCTAATGAGGGCGAGTCTTCATCCTCTGCTCCTTCTTTGCCACCTGTCCCTTAGCGGGTGCAAGTCATTGAGGATGGTAGCTTTGTCCAAAGACCGATCACTCGAGTGCCTTATAATGAATATCCACACATTGATCCTTCTTACACTTCGGTAATCATTATATTTTCACCTTTTGTCATATGTGGCTTTCTCTTTCCTAATATTTTGAATCTTTCGACCTTTCAGGTGCCTGTGTCATACACTGAGGAGTGGCTGGCATATAGTGCATCATTGACTAGGGAATTTCAAAGCATGAATCTTGATGCACACAATGCGAACATAGCTGCACAGGTAATTCTCTCTCTACTCTTTCAATCACTAGTGTTCTCATTCTTCACCAATCTTACCTAATATTTGGGTTTGCAGGCTTCAAGCCATCCTTCACAGGAGCACCATGGATCAAGAGGGGATCACGAGACATCGGGTTCACGGGGAACGAGGAAATCATCCCGGTGGAGATGATTTTGTATCATTAGGCCTATAGGAAACCCGCTTAGGGTTTTCTATGTAACTTTTCTCTATATATGCACTAAAAACCCTAATTGGGATGTAATTATATCCTAATGAGAATAAAAATATGTTTCAATTTCTTTTTTGGTTCAATTTTAACTCGAAAATAGGTCAAAACCGATGAAAATTGAGCTAAAAGTCAAACCGGGCGTCAAAAAGTCTCGAAAAAGTCAAAATTAGGCAAAACTTGGGATCAGGGATGGATGACCATCCCTCCATGGATGGTTGGCCATCCCTAGGGGATGGTTGGCCGTCCTTTGGGGGATGGTCATAGACCCTGGTTCCCATTTTTTGAATATTTTGACGTTTTGAGAGTTTGTATTTCGCCACTAACTCGATTTCTTTGCCAAAAAGCTATAAAAACACACCTCTAGGCTCACTTTCTTCACACTAAACACAATGGAAGCTCTTAAGTTGATCGTCAACCTATTCGTAGCAAGAATGAGGGCTGAAGACAAGAAGGTGGTTGCACGATTTGGCCTGACTTCGTGGTTCTTTCTCTGTCATGTGAAGCTTGAAGACAAACTTCTCAACTCTGTGATCCACTTCTGGGACTCTGATCTTTATGTGTTTCGCTTCAACTGTGAAGAGGTATGTCCTTTATTTGAAGAGTTTTGTGCCTTGATGAATATCTCTGTTAATGGTCCCTTTATCTTTCCTACCATCCGTCGAGGTTACTTCCAAACCTTTTCTTCTCTCTTTGACCTCTCGCCTATGGAAGCTTCTTCATATATCCATGAAAACTCCATTGATCTTCTCAAACTAGCTTCATTTTTCTTGAGGGAAGGGGGAAAACCACTAGCTCTTCATAGGCCTACCCAGTACGCATTCGCCATATGTATAGTGGGTTGTTTCCTTGTTTCGAACGGAACTATTTTCATACCCATTGAAACATGTGAACTCATTCTGTCATTGTCGAAGTCTCATAACATCATCCCTCTGGTGTTAGCTGAAACTCTAAATGGGCTTGACCACTTCCACTCCAACTCTGCTTCTTGCATTAGAGGTAGCCCCATTCTTCTTCAGATGTGGTTGGTTGAGAGACTTAGGCTGATCACTCCTCTCGATGGGCCCAAACACTTGTCCCATACCTATTGTTTGCGTAAGCTTTTGTTTCTTGAGCGTCGCTCAATTCAGGACATGATCATCTTCTTCTCTTCTCTGACTTGGAGAGATATTCAGTGGCATGTGGCTATATGGGACTGTGGTGAAGAGTATGTACTACACACTTCGGGATGTTGTCAGGTGAAGCTTATGGGCCTAAAGCATACATCATTTTACTGGGCTTCTCGTGTGCTTCGCCAGATGGGCCATGCTCAAACAAACCTCCCTATCAAAGGGCATGTTCATGGGGTAGAGGCAGCTACTCCTTCTTTGGAATCTTGGGCTGTGAAAAAATGGGCTTCAGGCTTATGTTTGAGTCAGGTAGTGGATCACAATGGGCCTTTTAGGCTTGATGGGGAGTACCGGGCTTGGCTTAAACAAGACTTGGGTTCAAAGGTGCAGGCTATAAAGGATAAGGTTCGAAGCCTCGTTTATGGTTCTCGAGTTACAGCTCAGTCAACAGGTTCATCACTTCCACCAGACGCGTCACGAGTTAGGACGACTAAGAGAAACAGGGGAAACGAGAATGAAGCCCAAGCCCGCAGAGCGAGAAGGACTTAGAGTAGATTAGGGATTATTTTTTTTTTTTTTTTTAGCAATGTAGGATTTGAAGAAAATAGGAAATATGGACACATATGGCATGTAATAAATCTTTCAAAAGGTTTCTACCCTTTATGGATGAATAAATATCAATTTTATTAAAATCTCAACAAATATCCCTTAATAATTACAAATAAACCAAACTCTTGGTGTTTTTATAAGAGACCGCACCCAAAGTAACTTTATGGGCTGCCTACGTATCCCCGTCCTTGATGCAATGCTTTGTCATTTTTCTCTAACTCTTTGTGATATTTGGGGAATCAGGTCTTCATAGTTCATGAATCAAATTGATGAAGTCCACTTCTTTTTTATTTATTTGCTCTAACTTTTGCCTAAGCAGCCTTTTCAGGTTTTCTACTTAGCGAGCTTGATTTTTATTTTATTTTATTTGAATACCCTAATTTTTGCCTAGGTAGCCCTTTCGGGTTTTCTACCTAGCGGGCTCTTTTTTTTTTTTTTTTTTTTTAATATGTGGTACTTCTTCAATTGATCCAAATTGGTAGGTTGAGAGAATTCATTCCCGTCAATGTCTGCAATCTTCACGGCTCCGCCTGACAGTATTTCTCTGATGATGTAAGGGCCTACCCATGTGGCTTGAACTTTCCTCGTGGGTCATGGATCGGTGCTCGGATTTCCTTTAGTACTAGGTCTCATTTCTTCAAACCTCTGTGCTTCACTTTTTTGCCAAACGCCTTGGTTATTCTTCTTTAATACCCCTGAATGTGATACAGTTCCCTCAATCACCTTTCATCCAGTAGAGCTAACTCTTCATATCGGTTCCTTACCCATTCTACCTTTGTCAGTTGACTCTCCATGGCAATCCTTAACAACGGGACTTCTAACTCTATAGGCAATACTGCTTCCATTCCATATACGAGTGAAAAAGGTGTAGCCCCGGTCGATGATCTAATGGAAGTACGATATCCCCACAATGCTAGTGGTAATTTCTCATGCCAGTCATTGTAAGTCTCGGTGGTCTTTTTCAAGATCGACTTGAGATTCTTATTTGCTGCCTCAACAGCCCCATTTGTCTGTGGTCTATAGGGAGATAAGCGATGATGCTTAATACTATATTTTTGTAAGAGCGCTTCGGTTTCTTTTCGAAAATGCTGTCCATTGTCAGAGATGAACTCGTGGGGCACTCCATACCGATAGATGATATTATTTTGTATGAATCTCACTACTTGCTTGGCATTCAATGTCTTGTAGGATGCAGCTTCTACCCATTTGGTGAAATAATCTATGGTGACCAGGATGTACTCGTGTCCGTTTGAGGCTGCAGAGGTTACCTTGCCAATGATGTCAATGCCCCATATTGCAAATGGCCATGGCGAAGACATGGTAGTGAGTGGCATCGATGGTTGATGTTTTCCACTTTCAAACACTTGACATTTATGACACTTCTTGACATGTAGATGGCAATCCCTCTCCATGGTTGACCAATAATACCCTAGTCTCACGATCTTTTTAGCTAGCATGTATCCATTCATATGTGGAGCCCCAGCCCCTTCATGCACTTCCAACACTATTCCTTCAGCTTCTTGTTCATTGACGCACAACGGATGCACTCAGTCGTGTGATCTCCGGTACAGCTTCCCCCACACAAAATATATTGACTGGCTAACCTTCTTATGGTCTTCCTGTCTACGGATGACACCTCTTTCGGATATTCTCATTTTTCTACAAACTGTTGGATATCATAATACCACGGCTTTCCATCATTCGGCTCTCCTTTTTGGATAACACAACAGTAGGCCGGTTCTTCTCGGGACTCAATAATGAGAGGAGTTACACCTTCATCTTTAGGGATATCTACTATGGATGCTAGAGTGGCTAAGGTATCCGCAAACTTATTCTTTAATCTGGATAGATAAAGGAAGTCAATTTGACGGAATTCTTTCACCAAAATCTCTAAGTATTCATGGTAGGGTAACAACTTCTTATCCCGAGTATTCCATTCTCCTCTAGTCTGACATATGATCAAGGCGGAATTCCCATATACTTCCAATTCTTCTACACTCAACTCTAAGGCAGCTTCCAATGCTAGGATACAGGCTTCATATTCGGCTATATTATCAGTAGCATCGAAGGATAACCTGACAGATAATGGTATCAAGTTATTCTCTGGTGTGACTAACAACACGCCTATTCCACATCCTCTCTTATTATAAGCCCCATCGAAGAAAACTTTCCAAGGCTCTTTACTTACTTCTAGAATCTCTTCGTCGAGAAACTGGTAATCAGACGGTCTTTCTACTAACGACGGATGTTCTGCTAGAAACTCTGCCACTGCTCTCCCTTTCACTGATTTCTGCACCACATATTGAATGTCGAACTCTGATCATAGCAATAACCAACGGGCTGTCCTATAGGATAACACCGGCTTCTCCAATAAGTACTTCAAGGGGTCCATGCGACTAATGAGTTGCATTTGAAAAGACAGCATGTAATGGCGGAGCTTTTGGGTAACCCACACCAATGCCACACATGTCTTCTCTAATGCGTCATATTTAATCTCATAGTCAGTCATCTTCTTACTCAAATAGTACACCGCATTCTCCTTTCGAGATTCTGGGAGATACTGAGCTAACATAGCTCCCATCGCGGTTTCAGTAAGTGCTAAATAAAGTAGCAAAGGCTCACCTTGCCGCGGGGGAACTAATGTTGGTGGGTTGCTCAAATATCTCTTAATGGTTTCAAAGGCTTCTTGGCACATTCCACTTTGTGGGCACATCCTTCTTAGGAAGCTTGAAGATGGGCTCACAAATCATGGTCAGTTGTGCTATAAATTGACTGATAAACTGAACTTTGCCTAAGAATCCTTGAATCTCTTTTTCTATTTTTGGTGGTTGCATCTCCGTGATGGCTTTAATCTTCCCCGGGTCGACCTCTATTCCTTTCTAAGTGATCATAAATCCCAACAACTTTCCCGCAGTTACTCCAAAGGCGCACTTTTGAGGATTCAATCCCATGTTATATTGCTTAATTCTTTGAAGGAACTTACTTAGAGCTTCGAAATGGCTTTCTCGATCCTTAGACTTCACGATCATATCATCCACATACACCTCAACTTCCTTATGAATCATATCATGCAATAAGGTGGTTGCCATTCTCTGATAAGTAGAACCAGCGTTCTTTAGGCCAAAGGGCATAACTCGATAACAGAAGGTCCCCCATTGAGTAATGAAAGAGGTTTTCTCCATATCTATAGGAGCCATCTTTATCTGGTTATAACCTGAGAACCCGTCCATGAAAGATAACAGAGCATGACCGGCGGTACTATCTATCAGGATATCTATGTGTGGCAACGTAAAATCATCTTTAGGGCATGCCTTGTTTAAATCCCAGAAGTCTACGCACATTCTAACCTTCCCATCTTTCTTAGGTACTGGTACAATGTTAGCTAACCACTCGGGGTACTCTACTACCTGGAGAAATCCAGCGTTCATCTGTTTTACTACTTCATCTTTGATCTTTAGTGCCCACTCTGGCTTCATTCTCCTCAACTTCTGTTTCACCGGCTTGACCCCCGAATTAGTAGGGATAAAGTGTTGTACTATATCGGTGTCAATCCCTGGCATATCTTTGTACGACCATGCAAATACTTCTATATTTTCTCTCAACAATCCTACCAATTTTTCTTGTTCTTGTGGTGACAGAGTTGGCCCAATTTTAATTATTTTAGGCGATTCATCGGATCCTAAATTAACTTATATTAATTCATCCACATTAGGTCGAGCATGTTCCATTTTCCTTTGTTGTTCAAACTCAGGGGGAACATCCTTTCTAGGATCTATGTTCATGCCATATACACCCATAGAAGATAGAAGGGATAAGCTGCAAATGCAAAGAATGAAGAAAAAGAATATTTTATTAATTATGAAGAAAGAAGAATAATCACAAACTAAGCTATCATTTGCCTCCTAACAGGGGAGGGATGATTTTATTGAAAATGGAAAAACAAGAGTCCTATTCTATAATCCTATAGAAAGAAAGTATAGAAATCCTACAAGCTATCATCTGATGGGAGTGAATCTTCCGCAACTGAGTCTTCAACTCGAGGCTCATACTCAAGGCTCCAGTTGGTCAATGGACTGATGGTATCTTCAATGAGGTGGATAGGATTGGGTTCATGAACATGCTCTTCGATGCATTCGATCTCTTTGAACATAGCCCCTATGGCGACTTCATCGATGTGGTCGACCCAATCAAACTCTGTATGCTCTTCAGCTGTGATGGTAGTTGGAGAGAGAGGTAATGGTGTGTTGAAGAAGATTTCAAACCCAGGAACTCTAGCCTTCTGATCTTCAAGGTAAATGGGCTCGGGGAACCCACAATAAGGGAAATCATCCCATTCTTTGACAAAAGCCCCATTCAAAGTGGGCCGGTAAGGTTTCAGAGTGAAGTTAGGGACTCGTCCCTCTTCTTTAGCCAATTGTCTTTCTCTTCTTTTCTGTGCCATCTCTTTTCTGTCAACTTTGGTACTTTGATAGCCCAATCCAAAAGGGTAGATTGATGAAGGATACTCGATAGAATCAGGTGTGCCTTGATGACGGCGACCTAAGCCCATTCCTGGAAAGAAGCCCATATTTTCATGATCTGACCCACTTGCATATTCCCGTACGGACTGCAGTCTAGCACCATTTTCTCTTTACATCCTGGCTCAACCTCTACACATTGTATGTATTCAAATCCTGTCAATGGTACTTCTTCAATCTCCGGCTTGTTCTCACAGATAGGTACACAGGTAGAAGTGATCTCAGAATCTCCCTTCAATGTCACCACTGAGCCTTTGTAAGGGAACTTAACCTTTTGATGGAGGGAAGAAGGTACAGCCCCAATTGGATGGATCCAAGGCCTTCCAAGTAGAAAATTGAAACAAGCAGGCACGTCTAGTACTTGGAAATCGACTAGGAATTCTACAGGCCCAATAGCTAGAGATAAAGTGACCAAGCCAACTATTTCCCTTCGAGTGTTGTCGTATGCTCTCACAGTTTGCCCTGACGGTTTGAATTCTGACGGTTCGATGCCTAAGGAAGTGGCGGTGCTGAGAGGACATACATTCAAGGCTGACCCGTTATCTATCAACACTGTAGGAATTCTCTTGCCCATAGTATCCACCGTGACATATAAAGCTTGTAAATTATGGGGTCCTTTCTTCGGAAGGTCTGACTCTATGAAGGATATTGACTGCCCATGCTGAACTGGACTGACCAGACTGACTAAACCCTCGGGTGAAGTATCGATGGGAATCTGAACCTGGTTGAGTAGCCTGAGTACTGTCTGCCTGTGCTTTTGAGAAGCCATTAAAAGTCCAGATAATGATGTTGGCTTGAGTACGCTTGAGCTGTTTCAATATCTCTTCCTCTTCCTCTTGAACTTCAGTGCGTTGAGATCTTTCTAACTCTCCCAAAGGATTGTCGGATTCCAAGTTGGCGGGTTTGAAATGACGACCTCCTCTAGTGATATGGTTAACATCTTCCCTAAATATTTGCTATCTCCTCGGGTGTGTTCATCAAATCTTCCCATTCTATGATATCAATCTCATTTTCTGACCCATCATCTATGGTAGACTCGGCAGAAGTCGAACTTGATCCGAAATACTGGGTGACCAATGGTTGCCTTGGATAGACGGTCCGGTGATGGGTGTCTCCATTCATATGGATGACCTTGATTGTGAAGTACTTCTTGAGGATACTCTGGCTAGCTTTCTCAAAACAAATGAGGTTTGGATCTTCGGGTTCAACCTGAGCCACAGGAATGTCTTCTTTAAGTGAGTCAGGGTCATCACCCCAACCAGAAGGAGCAATGGGTTTTTCAAAGGTGGATTTTTCAAATGTGGGCTTCTCCATCTTAGGGTAAAGGACATAGAAGTCAAACTTCCCACTAGGTTCTCCCAACAGGCCTACTTCGGGATCTCTGGCCTCATATCTTTTTCGCAACTCCCATTGGCTAGCTCCAGTTTTGGAAAAGGCTTTCTTGGTTCTAGCATTAGATCTAATGGGTTCAATCTTTGTCATCTCAGCTTCACAAAATTTTTCAGGGCAGAGAACGTAGAAACTCAACCTCCCATTTCTTTCTGTCAATAAATCCACACAAGGATCTCTACCTTCAAACCTTTCTTTGAGAGCTCACTGACTAGTACCATTCTTTGACTACTTATCCACTTTGCGAGGCTTGGGAAGCCCATTCGAACTAAAACCCGAGAATGTATCTTTCTCAAACTGTCTCCATGAACGATAAAGCCCCCTTGGGCTAGTGAAGGGTTGAGGGATTTCAATCAGACCTTGATCAAACCCTTGTACTATATTCCGCAATGTATCACATGATTCCGTGTCATGGCTATAGGTGTCATGGTATTGGCAGTAAAACTTTTTGGGTTGTGGCTTGTACGGGGTAATGAGCCCACGGGCTTGACAGTGATGAAACATTTCAGTAATAGAAGTAGGGAATAAAGGGTGAGGGCGGATAGGCTCACAATGGACATAAGAGTCGGCATGGATAACATTGATGTTTGCTGGTGGTGGGACTGCATGGGTAGGAAGTGGATTTTGGGTGACATTGGGTTGAGAAGGTGGGGAAATGGTTTTATTGTCTATGAGGTCTTAGATTTCATGACGGAGACGGAAGCAACGGTTGGTAACATGGCCTTTGGATTGATGGAAATGGCAGTATTCATTCTCATTGTAGTTCTTGGGTAATGGGTTGGGTGTAGGTCTGGGTTCCAAAGGTTAGAGCAAGCCTCGAGCTTTTAATTTCTCAAAGACTTTTTTCAATGGCATATAGAGTTCGGTGAATCTTCTGGATGGTTTATTTCCTAAGGAAAAGGGTTGGGTAAATGGAGTAGGCTGAGATATGGCATTAACTTCGGTAGCCTTCCCATTGATGACAGGTCGACGGTTTTTGTAGGGTTCATCGATTCGGAGAGCTCCATCGGCTAGAGCGTCCTCCACTTGGGTACCAGCAGCAACCAGAGCTCGGAAATTTGGAAGATATTGGAAAAACATGTGCTTATGATACACTGGGAGCAAGTTCTTCACTATCATGCGGATTTGTTCTTCTTCCTCAAGGCGGTTAGCCATTTTAGAAGCCTTGGCTCTCCAGCGGGTGAGGAAAGCAGAGAAAGTTTTTCTTGATTCTTGCTTTGTAGTCTCCAAGTCCCTCATTGTGACATCAACTTCTGCGTTATACCGATAATGATTGCTGAACTCAGTGCATACATCCTCCCATGTCTTCAATCTAGACTCATCCAGTGACAAAAACCATTTCAGAGCAGATCCAGCTAGTGTCTCATGGAACATTTGGGCAGGCAAGTCATCATCAGCCCCTCGTGGATGCATGGCTCTCACGTACATCTTCAGATGGGTTTTAGGACAACCCATTCCATCAAACTTCTCTAACTCGGGCATTCTGAAATGAGTGGGCATACAGGCCTTAGGGAACAGAGATAATGACGACATGTCCACCAAATCATCAGACTTCCTAATACCTTTCAATGCTTTTTCCAGGGCTTCTACCTTGCTACTCAATATTATAGGCTCAGTGGAAAAGAAAGCAGGGATCTTGGGCTTGGACTCTTTTTCCAGATCAATAGGCTGAACAAATTCTGTGTTAGAGGTATGCCCTAAAACCAATCCTAAAGTGCATATCTATTTCATATTAGGATAAGAAGGTACTGCTTATCGTTTGTATGTTTAAATATATATACGATAATGTCCATGAATAAATGATAAGAGAAATGTGTATCTCAAGTTTGTTGAGATATGAAGACTCATATTTCTCATACACATTTATTCTTAAAGTGTTCCTGCTCATAGGTTTATTAAAGAGGACATTTATTAAACCGGCAAGAGTGGCACAGATTTAAACTAACTCCAATGGGAGGATAGGTAGTCTTTCCTATCAGTGTAGAGACACTTAGGTTAATCTGTGGGTGCATATTAGAGAATATGTACACTGAACATGATCTACTAGAATATTCCTATGGATATTAAGTTAAAGGAATATTCTTGTGTTACGTCCATTTGGTAATCCTAAGACCTGAGACACCATGGATATCTTGTGCCTGAGTTATTAGGGTTTGATAGTGTTTTATACAGCCTTGATCTTAAGGTTGTAGTCAGCACTCATTGGCTCTAATAGGTCTTGCATGAAGGCATATGAGTGGTCAATAAGGAATCATCACTCTCAATATTATGAGAGAGAATGACAGGGTCAGTTCTTAAATATAACTCTCAATGTGAATCTCTGGCCAGAGTGATAGATGAAATATGAAAGAGTTTCATAGGGTTCATCTTATTGAGATTATAATTTGAAGAACATATGACAAGAAAGTTAAGATAGGGTTTTGACTTATATCCATACCCTAAATATCTTAACTATGACATTAGGAGATGAAGGATTAAGTAACAAGAAGGGTTCATATAGTTCTGCTATTCACCCAAACCTAGGGCATGTCATGACACATTCCTAGACGTCACTCATGACCAGTGAAAGCCTATTGATAAGTGTTATCAATGAGGGCATAATTGGAATAGTTTCAATTAAACCTTTAAATAGAAAGTTTCTATTTTAGGCGACATGGAGATGTCCCTAGTCACTGCTAGGTTGGGGTGAACCCAAAGGGTCACACACAATAGAGAGTAAGAGAATTCCTTAAACTTGTGAGAGGGGAATCCTGTCTTTAAGTTAATTTTGATTTTGATTATTAAAGGTTAATTAATTAAAAGTCAAAATTAACCAAGAATAGGATTACTCTATTCAAGGATGTTTGGTCATGCTAGCACTAGTAACCAAACACTCCTTAAAGAGGAGAAATTCTATAAATATGTGGGTTTACACATTCTAGGGTTAAGCTAACCCTCTTGGCCGAAATTCTCTCTCTCCTCTCCCTCTCCATTCTAGCTTTCTCAAGTGTTGTGGAAGACTAGAAGGGTTTAGGGAATCTTACTCTTGTGTGGATACCGTTGGAGACTTCATTGCGTTGAAGTTCAAGGTCGAGGTTTGCAAATCGAAAGGCGAATCAAGTAAGATTAATTTATGTTTAATTAATTTTATTTGCTTGTAATTAAATCACATATCCCTATGCTTGTTCGATTCTTGTTTAGAATCTTTCGATGGTGGAATCATATTTTTAAAAGTTTTGTTTTGTCTTCCGCTGCGATTCCATGCATTTCAATCGATTCCTTTCATTCTGTACTAGGTCTAGTGGGCTCAACTATCTTCGGTCTAAGGAAACATTCCTATTCATCAATGTTCTCAAATAAGGGATTAGTACGAGCTCGCACCTTATCCTCCTCTTCTTTCTGGTGAACTAACTCTTGGACCACTTTTAAGAGTGCTTCGATCTTCTCATCAGTCGTCTTTCCATTAGTTCCAATGGCAATAGGGGTATGATCCTCGTTACTAGACATCTTTGAATCGACAGATAGACCCTTAAACAACCGACCGCTAGAATCACGACGCCAAGCTAGAATGCTGGGAAAGAGAAAAGATTTGAATCAACTAAGAGCTTCCAGTGTGAAAAGGGATGAATAAGGACAATCTCACATGCTCACAAGAGTACGGGTCTAAGGCCCACACATCAATCTCACTCTCTCACATTCTATCTTATGAAAGTGGGCCTAAAGCCCCGGCAAGAATCTCATCAAAAACTCCTAAACTCACATCTCAATCTTATTGCAGGCCTATATCTTCCATCCAAAGAGTATGGACCTAAAGCCCACACTTCAAACTCACTGAAGGCCTATAAACGGACATCACTATTCGGACAGTATAACACTACCACGGGCCTAAGTCCAAGGATATGTAAGGTACTAAACTCTCATCAAGTACCTTAACTCTTTAGAGACACTATCCTTAAGAGTTTAGGGCATTTCATAAGGTTTAGACCTACAATCCCAGGTTCTAGTGGTTCTACATATTTCACAATCATGGCTCAGACAAAACCGGGGGGTAAATCCGGCAGCATAACATTACAATAATGTGCCAAAAAGTGACGTAGGGTATGTGTCTTACAGAGACAATCTATATGGACTAATGAAAAGGGTAGGCTGAGTGTCCCTTACTCGCTTGGTCCAATCGATATACCTAACCACATGTGACATCAGGAATGCCGCGTGGGTCCAACAGTACGTGATTGGTCCATTTGATAAACCCGAGGGTACTTGACAAGAAGGGTGATGGCTTTCGCATACATGGAACCCGAGAGTCAAAAAAACCGGGCCCAGGGCTAGGCTCATCGTTGGCTATAGCATACAACATCCTAATCATGCAGAGTCAAAGCGCACACAATGCAGGAATTAAAGTCACACAGTCATACAAATGCAAGTGATTGATTTTATTAATTAAGAATTTGAAAAACCCAAAAATAATTAATTGGAGTTTAGCCCTCGACATCCCCAGTGGAGTCTCCAGTCTGTGAACCAGCCAACCTGATCGGGAGGCCTCTCTCGTTCACTCTTGGGGGGTGTTTATCTTGAGTGGATTGTGGATTATGTTTATCCGCTCGATTTTTCCTTCTCTATTATCCACTCAAGATAGGGTTTTTGAAAAATGATAAGAGTTTGTAAAAACTAGGAGTCGCCACCTTATTTTTAAGGAACAAGGAAATCACAAAAAAGAGTTTTATTTTCAATAAAACATTGACCCCATATTTTGAAAAAGCATGGTCTTTTGAATCAAAGTTGGATTCGGGAGCTAGGTTACGAAGTGGGAAGGTTCCAAGGAACTCCTTGTAGGCACCCACCTCGCCCTAATTAAAGGTCTCCTAATTAAGTTTGGGCTTTATCAAAATCGTTTCAAAATAATCCTAGTATATCTAATCAACCACAAAATATGAATATTAATACATAATAATAGTATATAGTACAAAAATATACACAATCCTAAGGATCTTAGGAGACTAGAAGTCAACCTAAGATTGGACTTGCGCCCTATTGATTGCCTGCGTACCTTATCAATTGCTTGACAAAGATCAAAGTCCACGTAGTTCAATTACATAGGACTCTCCTATTGTAATAAACCACATAATCGTAGATATTCTATCTTATCTTGGACTCTAGCTTCGAGAGTTTGAGTTTGATCAAAACGCTTATTATGAGATATGGAATTTCATTCCATTTTGAATTCTTTCAAAATCACCTTTTAGAATTATTCTCGAAGTAGAATCCTAGATAAAATAGAACTCTATTCTTATTGTAATTCTTACAACAAAGAAGAGTCCTAAGTGGGATCAAGTGACCCTCCTAATCCTAGGGTTTCTAGCTAATCCTAGGCTAGTCTAAATACCTAAAACACTATGATATGCATGCTGGAATTTCTGGAAAAATAAATAAAAAAATGCATAAAAGATTATAAACAATGCATGAAAATGGCCTAAATGCAATCTAAATTATCTATGGGAACCTAGGCATGTTTCTAAGTTGATTTAAGCCTAAAAAATGAGTTTTGATGCACTTTTAGGTCACTTTAAACCCATGGACAGATTTAAAAGTGATCAAAAAGTGTATTTAAAACCCTAAAAACAATGAATAAAAATAGTAAAAGAATGCACTAAATGTAACCTAATATGCATATTAAAACTATCATCATACATAATATTTAACCACAAGGGAAGGGACTCACCTTTGCATGCTCCCTCGAACATATTCATATGGTATTCCAAACAAGACATAATCAAAGTAAGGATATAAACCTAAACTATTAACATGCATCCCTAACATGATAATAATATGCAAAATGACTCAAAGAGATGAACTAATATGCTTTCCTAACTAAAAAATAACATGTATAATCCTAACTTCCTAGCATATATTCTAGACATGAAATAAATCTCAAGTGCCTAATCCTAACATGGCATGATCAAAGAAGAGTGGAAAAAATAAGGGAGATATATATATATATATTAAAAAAAATAACTGAACTAACCTAGCATGTATACTAAAGAAATATGGAAACTAAACTATGCATACTTATAATGAACTAAACCCTATACTAACAATAAACTAAACCCTAAGGAAATAAAACCTAACCTAGCATGATCATAAAATAAGAAGAAAAACTGTAAAACTTTAAACTACTAACCTCTTTCTCTGCCTCCTTGCTTCAAGCCTTCTCTTCAAGCTCTAAGCCTTTTCTTTAAGCTCCAAGGACTCCAAGGACCTCAAGAACTTTAAAACTTAAGCTAGAGTGCTATGGGGGAAGCTTGTGCAATTGCTCAAGCCTCTACTCTCCAAGCTATCTCTCTAAAGCTTATTCTATGTGTTGAAACTGATTCTAGGGCACTCTATTTATAGGGAGGCCTGAGTTTGATCAATGGCTGAGTTTAAATCTCCTAGGAATGATCCAAGGGCTCAAAACCAGTCTTCTAAGGTGTTCATACTCATCCAAAAGTCCCCATGGCCGAACTAGAAAATTGGCAATTATTGGCTGAGAGGATCGACGACCATCCACCCTAGGACGGTTGGCCGTCCCTAGGTGGACGGCCATCGATCCTCCATGCTATTTTTGGCCTATGTGGGCCTAACTCAGCCTGTTTCGTCCCGATTTCAGCTTTTTTCGGCTTTTCGGGCCCGTTTTAAGTCCAAATTTGACGATTCAAGCGCTGAAACGATCGTGATTCGATTTTCCATGTTTTAAGAAGTGTTTGAAGTGAAAATGCATTGACCTAGGTGTGGACACCCCATTTTTACCAATTATTTCTACCATATGTCCATGCAAATGATCAACTAGAATAGCTGATCATTGGGTAAGGAATTGGTCTTGTAAAGACCAAATTGACCAAATTGCCCTTTGCTGAGGAAAAGGA
>JAESVK010061600.1:379-15857 GCA_017140935.1 Hamamelis virginiana
TATATATATATATATAGGTAAATTTACTTATTTGTTTAAAGACATATGAATACTGAATAGATAAATTTACTTATTTCCAAATAAGTTTACTTATTTCTAGTTAGTAAATATAGGTAAATTTGCTTACTTCCAAATACGTTTATTTATTTCTAGTTTATATAAATAGGTAAATTTACTTGTTTGTTTAAAGACATATAAATTCAAATTTGCAACATGTGAGTTTGCTATAAAAAAAAAAAAAAAAAGTCAAAAAATGAGAATGTAAATGAGAACTAAAACATATTTCAAAAAAAGTATAAAAAAAGGAGGAGAAATAAAGGGCAAGAGAGAGAAAAGAGAAATAAAATTACTATTCTTTCTAGATTATATTTATAGGTAAATTTACTTATTTATTTAAATACATATAAATAGGTAAATTTAATTGTTTCGAAATAAGTACATATTTCGAGTTAATATATATAGGTAAATTTACTTGTTTAGAAATACGTTTATTTATTTTTACTTTATATATAGGTAAATTTACTTATTTGTTTAAAGACATATAAATAGGTAAATTTACTTATTTCCAAATAAGTTTACTTATTTCTAACTAATAAATATAGGTAAATTTACGTACTTCCAAATACGTTTATTTATTTCTAGTTTAGTTAAATAGGTAAAATTTACTTATTTGTTTAAAGCACTAAATGGATATATCACAATTAAAAATCAAAATTTGAATTGAATTAAATCTCAAAAACTTACCATAATGTCAGCAAAACAGTTACACTATTTAAAAAGTAATAAAACTCTTCATAAAAACAATAAAAGGGTAAATCCGTCATTAAATAATTAAAGTTGACTTTAGAAAATCCTGGAGGGGGTTATGGGTAAACATTATAGTGTTCTGGGTCTACTGGTATGGAATTCAATCTTTAAGGGGTTTGGATAATTTTTCCTTTTATTTATAGCATAAAAAGATATTTCCAAGTTATGATTTACTTCTATAGCTAGCTACATGATAAAAAATGGATCTCTTTTAACTTGTTTTATGCATCTATGTAGGTTTCCAAGATATGTACCACACGACTCACTAGAGAATGATCACGAGAAAATGATGGAGGAATTAGCTACTACGAGTGTGATTTATTTTGGGTCTCACTCTTTGGATTTGGTTTTGCAATAGAGAATGACTTTTATATATATATATAGTTAGGATTCCAAATTGAGTGTACATGACACTTTTAACTTATATATCATATATATTTTGAAGACTTTTGGACTTTATACATATTTTTAGTTTCTTTCCTTTTTAATAGTTCTTGCACTTTATTGGTGGGTTTGTGAATGTGATTGCATGTATATAGGTTACTGGAAATATGCATGTCATATTGAAACTAGAATTATTATATATATATATATATAATGGATCCAAATGGAATATTTTTAAAAAATAAATTAGAAAGAGAAAACACGAGGGTTTTAAACCGTTGTCTTTTTTTAAAAAAAAAAAGACAAGGGTGTTGAACCCCCCTGTCTTCTGTTCAAAATCACGAGGGTTTCGAAAACCTCGTCTTTTTTCACGACCCTGGAATAGACGATTCTTTTACAACCCTCGTCTTAGCCTAAAGATGAGGGTTTAAAACCCTTGTCTTAAGCTTTTTTTGTAGTAGTGAAAGAAAAACAAAAATGTAGCCATGCATTGGATGCCCATACAAAACACTACATCTTCTAAACACTGACTTTATGATGAATCAGCTTACTTCAACAACCACATGAAATTTAAGAATTGGAAACTGCTATATACCAGAATTTTGATCAACCTCAAAAATACAGTCATCCCCAACTTTCAATCCACTCTCTGTATAAAACTCAAACCAGCCTTCCTTCATTTCAATCGTTCAGATGCATTCCTATACTTGCTTTTTTTTATCTAAGCCAATCAACCAAATATTGCTAGATTCATCTTTTACTCCAATTTCGTCCCATTAGAAGAGATCCTTCGAAAAAAAAAAAAATTTGGGAATATGCTGTTAAAAACAAAGTGAAAAATTCAAAGACATTACAATAGTATAGCACAACAACAAATTATTTGAATCTATATACATTAAAATAATGCATGAAAGATAAAAAGAGAAATTGAATAAACCAAATAAGAACGCTTTAGAGCAATGTTGCAAACTCTAATAGTTGTGATGAAGTTTGTTAAAGCCTAATGCATGAAAGATAAAAAGAGAAAATGAATAAACCAAATGAATAAACCATAAAGACCAAACTTTGTTAAAGCCTGAACCGGCCTCTTACCTAACAAGAAGAGAACAGAGCAAAAAACACATTTAACAATAATATAATGTTTTTAGAAAGCAACAACAAATCTGCACAAAACAATAAAGAATTTTTAAGGATCCTTATTTAATTTTTAAGTGCAGCACTTACCTCCGACATTTTCTTCATTACAGTTATCTTCACTCAATGAACGAACACTATTTCTCTTCTTAAACACAGCATTACTCTAAAACAATATCAACAAATAATAAACATAACTCCTTTTCAATGATTACAAGAAAAGTAAATAACAAACATAAAAAATCAACACAGATAAAAATTAGAAACAAATATTGAAGATATATTACACAAAACAATTCTCTGGATTATTTCCTTATTGTAGCAATAACTATAAAATCCATAATCTAGTAATATAATAACTGAAGCCAATAAAGATGAAGCAATATAAATCTCCTACCTTGTTGCACCTTCATAACACAACATGCAATAGCTCGACAAAAACAAAACATCATAAATCCAACCACTCAATCCAAATCCTATTACATTGATAACAACTACAACACATCCCAAATTGATAACAAAAACTAATCACGCAATGAAGCTAATTACAGAACCCTCACGGAGATAATTATTGAAGCAAATTCCAAACAAACTACCATCATTGATATTGGACTACATAGCAGATACCAATTCTAAGAATTTTAATTTTTAACAGCGCGGTGTATAAATAAAAGAAAGTCGAACACAAATTACAATTCCCAGTATTTTCTAAAGAGAGAATGGAAAAGATATTTAGGGTCATGGCGATGGAGAGATCAGCTAATATAACTTGCTTCCAATGGAAGAAAGAAAATCCAGACCCAACATCGAACTATAATAACATTCACAAGAGAGATGAACATGAAATAAACCCTAAAATAAAACCAGGATAAAGATAACAAAAGAACTCTGAAAAGTTGTTTTTCCTATTTGGTTTGTTGTAGCCATATTTTTGGCATTATTAGAATTATTTTTCCGCCAATATATGACATATTTTTCTCAAGACATATTCAGGGAACTGAAAACAAGATAACAAGATAAACGAGAGAACAAAAGTTAGGGAAGAGGCAAAAACCTAATCGCAAATCACATCACATACCTAGAAACCCTGTAGAACACAAACAGAGAGAGAGAAATGTTATCAGAGAACGAAATAACCTTTTAGACAAACATATGACCTTTCTTAGCTTTTCCTCACACGAGCTGCAACTGAAAACAACAAAACAAGATCACATACCCAGAAGCAAAATTGAAACAAAGAGCGACAAACAGAGAGAGACAGAGAGCGAGAGATCGCGAGAGGCAGAGAGAGAGAAGGGGATAAAGAAATGACCTTTTAAATAAACCGAGAAAGATATCTTCGCACGATCGCCGGAGATGGCCTGGTTGTTCAAACTCGCCGGCGGTCAAGAGAGAGAAGCAAAGAGAGAGGACATGAAAGAGAGGAAATAGAAGAAAAAGAAAACCAAGAACAGTGGTATTTCGTTTATAAAGAGAGAAGATAAGAAGAATGAAGACAATAGAAGACGCACAGGAGCCTGATTGTACCCCAATCATACCATTCAACTAGGGTATTTCTATGTTCTCTTATATATATAATTGTTTAATAAATAGCGTTTTATTTGAATATCTGTACAATTGGGTTTAAATCTCCGTTTCAAGAAATATGTGCAGATTACATTAAATAAAGTCGTCACCGATGAAGCCCTGAAGAGCATCTCGAATCAAAGGAACGTCCGAAAACGATCCAAAGCAGCCGAGGGAAGTACCAAAAGAGCACACGTTGAAATCTGCAAAGAAAGTCAAACTTTGACCTTGACTATCGATAGCCAAGATTCGCTATCGATAGCACCTCTATCGATAGCGAACCTTCGCTATCGATAGCCAAGGGCGGCTGCGGGCATAATAGATATTTTTAGATATTTTGAGGGCAATTGCGTCTTTTACCTTTTCCTTCTATAAATAGAAGTGTAACGACGACGTTTTGAGGGTTCATGACTTAAGCTCTGAATCATTACTCTGCTTTATTTTAATTCAAGTTACAGTTTATTTTCGCATTTCAATCGGTAGTTTCAATTTTCAGTCAATTCCAATTCTGTCATTTTTCTTTTAATGCCTGGCTCAGTTCTCACTTGAGAACTGTTCTATCCGATTAAGTCTTTAATTTCAGTAATTTCCGATTCTGTTATTTTCCTTTTTATGCATGGCTCAGTTCTCACTTGAGAACTGTTCTTTACTTTTTCAGTCTTTTTCTTTATTTACTTAAGTCTTTTCTTTTCTTTATTTATTTCAGTCACTTTTCTTTATTTACTTTCTGCCATTTTCCTTATTTCTTCAGTCAGTTAATTACCGCTTTTATTTTCTTTTCCATCCCGTGACCCCTTAAAGCTTGCCTGGATAAAGGATATTATCCTCCAGTGATGTGTAGCTAATACTCCAAGCTTGGGTGAGGATGAAGTTGGATTCATTTTACAATCCTATTTTATAAACATCCCTCTATTTGTATTATGTGATTGCATAGTTGTGAAGGTTTTACCGCACACTATTGCCAAATATAATATAATATAATTGCATATCTGTGATTGCAATTATATAATTATGCAATGGTTCTTATTGGTATGAATACAAACCAGCATGCTTTATTCCTCATTTAAGATGGATAGCGATATTCCATTCTTTTCGGGGATAAACTTGCCGGTCCTGTATTCATAATCTTTTTGGGACTTCCTTCTTGTAGTTGGAAGAACCACCATACATAATTACTATAGTGTGGATTTTATAAACATAAATTGTTTAATTGATATTCAAATGGACTTCTCACCCAAGTTCCGCTCAATCCACCAACTTAACTGCATTTTTACTAAGCTTTATTAAAATTACTTTGTTTTCGCTTCGACCCAATCGGAGCAGTTACCACCAACCAATTTAATTGACAATATTTTTTCCGCTTGAATTGATTCTAAAGAGTCTTTTTAATATAAACCTGCACTTCCCAGTGGTTCGACACCCGTGCTCACTAGTCACAATCGAATTGAGATTAATTGTCACGCGGTTTATAAATTATTAATTCTGATCACTGACGGGGAATAATCTCCCTCGTCGTCTGAGTCGATCAAATTTTGGCGCCGTTACCGGGGAGTTACGGTTTATTTATAAAGAATTTTTGGGATTTAATTTAAGTAGTAAATATTAAATACTGTTCATATTACTACATATAAATTCTTTATACTGTTAATATTTAGATATTATAAGTATTATTTGTTATTCATTATTCTTTCTTCTCTAACGACAGGTGGCTGAAATCAGGAATTGGGAGCTTCACTCCCGCGCGCTTAAAATAACAAATTAAAAGCTCAATATTACTTGCTCACAATTTGTTTATTGTAATTCCGTGATTTTCTGTGGAGACCTATTATATGCGGGGTAGAAGGTCATTGTCATTTAACGTAATCCCTTTAGACTCTGAAATTGAAAGAACTCTGAGAGCTGTTAAGGCTTCTCAAAGTCAGTCTAGTGAGTCAGTACCTTCGCATCAATTTGAAATGGCTGAATCATCTGCACACACTGCCATGTTACCAGCGGATAATATTCAACCACCACCAGGTCTTAAAACTTTGAGGGATCACTTCATGCCCAATAGTTTTAATCCACCCTCCTGTATCCAAATTCCACACATAGAGAATCTCATCTATGAGATTAAGCATGCTACCATTCAGATGCTTCCTACGTTCTATGGGTTAGATAGAGAGAACCCATACGACCATTTGCAGGAATTCTTAGGAATTTGTTCTACTATCAGAATTCAGGGGTTCCATCCAGAATCCCTGAAATTGTTCTTATTCCCGTTTTCCTTGAAAGACAAGGCCAAACACTGGCTTTGTACTCTCCAAACTCCTGTCCCTATCACTACTTGGGAACAGCTTCAAAAGCTATTCCTGTCTAGATTTTACTCTGTCGGTAAAACACATCAGATGCGACGAGGTATAACCAACTTCGTCCAACATGAACAGGAATCTTTCCACGAAGCCTGGGAAAGAATGAAGGAACTCCTTAGATTATGCCCCCATCACGATGTACCTAAGTGGCAAATCATTGAGTCTTTTGTTAGAGGTTTAACAGAGGGTGACACGCAGACTGTGAAATCTGCCTGTGGGGGAGCCATTTTAAGTAAAGGTGAGGATGAAATGTGGGCATTATTTGAAGCATTGAGTGAGGATTCGTTCCACATGGCCTCAATGTCTTTAGGTAACCGTGACGATGCGTTAGTAAAGAAACCGCCTCCCAAAAAAGGCGGTATCTATGATGTAGACACCCAAGTTTTGGCAAATAAGCAAGTTGAGGCTCTGTCTTAAAAGCTTGACCAATTAATCGCGGCACAAGGGCAATCTTCTAAAGCCCATGTGAAACCTGTCAACTTGGTGTGCAATATTTGCACTGACCCAGCGCACGAGACCCCATATTGTCCTATGGCAGGCCAATACCCTGAGTTTGTCCAAGAGCAGGTTAATGCTGCTCAAGGATATGCACCACCTAGGAATGACCCGTATTCCAATACGTACAACCCTGGGTGGAAGACTCACCCCAATTTTCAGTGGTCTAGCCAGCCTAGAGGATCCAATCCTAGTCAGCCTGCAAGACCCCCATATAGCAGTAACCCTGCTATCAGTCAACCCTATAGGCCACCATTGATGCAATCCCAGTACCCCAGTTATGGTGCTCCTCAAGCACCTGCACCCCAATACCAGAGTCAAGCTGTGACTCAACCACCACCACAACCTCATAGAACTCCTGGTTTTGAGGAACAAGTCTTAGCTACCCTGAAAAGCCTAGAGGCTTCAGCACAACTCACTCATTCCCATTCCCAATCTATTTCAAAGTTAGAAACCCAAATGGGTCAACTAGCGGCTTCATTTAGTCGCAGAGAGGAAGGAAAATTTCCGAGTCAGGCTGTTGCCAATCCCAAGGGAGCTTTTGTAGCTGAGAGTTCCACTTCTCAGAACCCACATATTAATGAGGAAGTTAAGGCTGTTTCAGTCTTGCGTAGTGGGAAGGTGGTAGATAATAAAGTGGGAGAGAAAGAGAAAGAAATAGAGAGGGAGAAAGAGAGAGAGAAAGAGAGAGAAAAAGAGAGGGAAATAGAGAAAGAGCCTGCATTTGAGAAAGAGTCTGAAGCGTTGAGGGATAACTTTCCCGCAGCTTTAGACAATCCATTGGCATCGTACGTGCCGAAAGCCCCATTTCCATCCGCGCTGATTGCGCCTGAGAGGAGAGCTAAGAAGGGGGCAAGCATGTCGGATATGTTAGAGGTGTTTAAAAGCGTCCATATTAATTTACCTCTGCTAGATGCCATAAAACAGATTCCTTCGTATGCCAAATTTTTGAAGGAAATGTGCACACAGCAACGCAAGGAGCGCGTGCATTTATCTAAAACCATAGCTCCCGTTGACATTGCTAGTGCTGTGTGTCAATTCCAAGCCCCAATTAAGAGAAAAGATCCAGGAACGCCAACTATACCTTGCTTCTTAGGAAGCCATTTCATTGATAGAGCGTTAGTCGATTTTGGCGCGAGTGTGAATATTCTTCCATATTCAATTTACGCCAAAATGGAGCTTGGAACACTCCAAACCACACCTACTATTCTTCAATTCGCAGATAGGTCCACAAAGGTACCTAGAGGTATTCTGCAGGATGTTTTGGTTAAGATAGATTCGTTCGTCTTTCCTGCAAATTTTATTGTCCTAGATATGGAGCCTGTTGATGTCACTAGGCCCCAAATCCCCGTTATAATAGGACGACCTCTTCTAGCAACTGCTAATGCAGTCCTTCATTGTAGGACTGGCATCATGAAGGTGTCTTTTGGTAACATGAAAACCAGGCTGCAGGTTTATAGTGCAGCTAATCAACCTCATAACTTTGAGGATTGTTCTTTTGTTGACATCATTGATACGGTGGTAGAGGAAGCTACACCGTATCTTCTGTCCAAGGACCCGTTAGAAACATGTTTAAATTACTTTGGGTTCAAGGACCATGATTTGGAGCACTCATTCATGGAGGTGAATCTTGTCTTAGATTCTACCTCCTCTGCAGAAAAACTGCCTTGGAGACCTAGGGTTGAGCCACTTCCGTCTATTGCCAGTGTCCCTTCTCCTACGTCTTTTGAGTCTCCGCCGCAACTTGAGTTAAAGCCTCTGCCGGCTAATCTCAAGTATGCATTTTTGGGTGATAGTGACACCTTGCCTGTTATAATTTCATCTTCATTAAATTTAGAACAGGAAGGTAAGTTGTTATCCATTTTGAAAGAGCACAGAGTAGCCATAGGATGGTCGGTTGCTGATTTAAAGGGTATAGACCCGTCAATCTGCCAGCACCGTATTCACCTAGAGGAAGGTGTGAATCCTTCTAGAGATGCCCAACGTAAATTAAATCCAAATATGAAGGAAGTAGTTAAAAAGGAAGTTCTGAAACTACTGGATGCGGGTATTATTTACCCCATTTCAGATAGTGAGTGGGTTTCCCCTACTCAACTGGTTCCTAAGAAGTCTGGGATAACAGTGATAGCTAATGAGGAGGGTATTCTAGTCCCTACGAGAGCTACCACTGGTTGGAGAGTCTGTATAGACTATAGGAAATTAAATTCCAAGACTAGGAAAGACCACTTCCCTCTGCCTTATATTGACCAAATTTTAGAGAGATTATCCGGGCAGAGTTTTTATTGCTTCCTAGATAGCTATTCAGGGTATAACCAAATAGCGGTTTACCCCGAGGATCAGGAGAAAACAACGTTTACCTGTCCATTCGGGACATTTGCATTTAGGCGTATGTCTTTTGGCTTATGCAATGCCCCGAGCACGTTCCAAAGGTGTATGACTTCTATCTTTTCTGATATGATAGGAGACTATCTGGAAGTGTTTATGGATGATTTTTCTGTTTTCGGTCCTTCTTTTGATGAATGCCTCTCTAATCTCTCAAAAGTGCTTAAGAGATGTTGTGAGACAAATCTTGTTTTGAGTTGGGAGAAGAGCCATTTTATGGTTCGTGAGGGCATTGTGCTAGGGCATATCGTTTCTAGTAGGGGGATAGAGGTTGACAAAGCTAAGGTAGACTTAATTGCAAAACTACCTCCTCCTACTACTGTTAGGCAGATCCGGTCCTTTCTTGGACATGCAGGATTTTATAGGCGTTTCATAAAAGACTTTAGCAAAATAGCAAAACCAATGTGTAATCTGCTAGCTAAGGATGTAGAGTTTAACTTTGATAAAGCCTGTATAGAGTCCTTCAATAAACTGCGCTTAATGTTGATCTCAGCACCTATCATGCGAGCTCCCGATTGGTCACTTCCTTTCGAGCTAATGTGTGATGCCTCCGATTATGCTGTGGGGGCAGTGTTGGGTCAGAGGGTAGATAAGGCCCCTTTTGTTATTTACTACGCAAGCAAAACATTGAATGAAGCTCAGTTAAATTACACTACGACTGAGAAAGAGATGCTTGCAGTAGTTTTTGCTTTAGATAAATTCCGATCCTATCTGTGGGGATCGAAGACTATTGTGTACTCAGACCATGCCGCCTTGCGGTATCTGCTCTCTAAAAAATAGACGAAGCCTAAGCTGATTAGGTGGATTCTCTTATTGCAGGAATTCGATTTTGAGATTAGGGATAAGAAAGGGTCTGAGAATGTCGTTGCTGACCACCTCTCTAGGATTGTAGTTGAAGAAGAGAGTGACCCCACGCCTATTAGGGATTCTTTCCCTGATGAGCAGCTTTTTGCCGTCACTCATTCCACCTTACCCTGGTATGTTCATATAGTGAATTATCATGCCACAGGCCTTGTACCATCTCTTTGGTCGAAACAAGAGAAGGATCGTTTCTTTTCGCAAATAAAATATTATTATTGGGAAGATCCTCTCTTGTTTAAGTACTGTGCTGACCAGGTTATACGTAGGTGTATTCCAGAGGGTGAAATGCAAGACGTTTTGAAGTTCTGCCACACTCTAGCATGTGGAGGACACTTTAGCGGGAAAAAGACTGCCGCTAAAGTCTTGCAGTTCGGGTTTTTCTGGCCCACACTATTCAAAGATGCTTTGGACTTCTGTAAGTCCTGTCAAAACTGCCAAAGAATGGGTTCTATGTCTAGAAGGGATATGATGACTCTTAACCCTATCTTGATCGTCGAAATTTTCGATGTTTGGGGCATCGACTTCATGGGACCTTTTCCTATTTCGCATGGCTTTGAATATATCTTAGTGGCTGTAGATTATGTGTCCAAATGGGTAGAAGCCATAGCCACTAAGACCAATGACCACAAGGTGGTATTGAATTTCCTCCAAGAGAACATTTTCTCTAGGTTTGGGTTTCCAAGGGCCATCATTAGTGATGGAGGGTCACATTTTAATAATCGACCCTTTGCAAATCTCGTAGCTAAATATTCTATTACTCACAAGGTTGCAACCCCATACCATCCTCAGACTAGCGGGCAAGTGGAGGTTTCGAATAGGGAAATTAAGCATATCTTAGAAAAAAACTGTCAGGCCTGATCGTAAGGATTGGTCATTGCGTTTAACTGATGCATTGTGGGCCTATAGGACTGCTTTTAAAACCCCTATTGGTATGTCTCCATACCGTCTAGTCTATGGCAAACCGTGTCATCTCCCGGTCGAGTTAGAGCATAAAGCACTTTGGGCCATTAGGAAGTTTAACTTTGAAATGAAGGAAGCGGGTTCTCACCGCAAGCTTCAGTTAAATGAGCTCGAAGAGATTAGGAGTGAGGCTTACGAGAATTCAAAAATTGCTAAAGCCAAAATGAAAGAGTTTCATGACAGACACATCAACAGAAAATCTTTTGAACCAAATCAGAAGGTGTGGCTGTTTAACTCTAAATTAAGGCTATTTCCTGGTAAGCTTCGATCTCGCTGGGATGGACCTTTTGTAGTAACTAGGGTTACTCCTCACGGTGCTGTAGAAATTCAAAACCCTCGTACTGGTGTGTCCTTCTTTGTGAATGGACAAAGGCTTAAGCCTTTTATCGAGGGTATTACCGATAGTGAGAGCATTCAGGATGGTTTGGTAATTGAGTCTGTCAGTTTGGAAGACCCAACCTACCAGTTTGATTAAATGAGGAATTTCACGTCTAGCTGAAGACGTTAAACTTAGTCCCACCCACCCATTCCCTTGTTTACACACTTATCTAGTCGTAACATTTGCTCAAACATTGAGGACAATGTTTACTTCTAGTTGGGGAGGGTTTGTATATTCTGTTAATATGTATATACATTTGTAGATGATTAATTTATTTATTGGTTCATTTAATTTGTATATACATAATAATTCATTATTTATCATTCTTGTGTACATGTTAACCCAGTGTGATTTATTTAAAAATTATTTGTATAGAATTTGATAAATAAACATGTGTTACAATGTGAGTTTATTCTTTCATTTATATCAATTCTAGTTGTCTATTTTCTATACATTAATTGATAACTTTACTGTGATTAGCCTGCATTCAATCTTGCACATGCACGAACTTGGTTTAAATCTTTATAATTGGCAATTTGAGTATTTGATAAAACCTGTTATAAAGTGGAGACTTATGACAATTAAAGCAAAATTTTGAACCATTCGATCATTTCTTGGGACTTAAATATTCATCATTTCAGAATAAATCCTTGGTTATTGCTTTCCTGTTATATTATGCATAAATGTTCAATTCATGCGTATGTTAGAATGCGAATATCTTGTTAATCAATTGAGAATATTGTGCACATTTTTGAAAAATGATTTAAGGCCATTTCCTTCGAGTTGTTGAGCCGTGTTAATTGTTGTTAGAGTTTAGGACCCCCGTAGTACCCAATTTTGAGCCGTAAAGTTGCCAATTTTTTCGATAACTTAGCAAGCCATGGGTATCGAGGTGTCTTTTATACATTTATTTGGTATAAAGTGTTAGTTATTATGATAATTTAGTCAAAATTAGCCAAGTTTTGAAAAAATCAATTTTTGACCATCTCTATCGATAGCCGCATAGGCGCTATCGATAGAAGTTTCAAAATTCAAAAAATAAAAATGCTCGCGGGACAGAACACTTTGGCTATCGATAGCGGCAGTTCGCTATCGATAGAGATCGCGAAGAAATGACTTTTTAAGTCTTCCCGCGTGAAAAAACCGTCCATTTCCACCGTTTTCCGCCTGAAACTTCCATTGCCGCCGTGTCCCTTCACCTTCAAGCTCAGTTTCCGACCACCTCAGCCATCCATTTCGCGCAAGATCGATTCCATAGCGATCCTTGCGTAGTTTTGAGCATTTCTGACCGATCAGTTTTCGCATTTGCTGCGTTCCATTTTTGACGCCTTTTTGCACGAGCTTCGCATTTCGGCGAGGGCAGTTGGTTTTTCAGAGACTTTTCCACCTTCCATACTTCGTGAGTACCCGTTCATATTCTAAATTCTTGAATTTTTCTTAAAATGGCTTAATTTTGCGTAAAATATCATAGCATGACTTAGTGTACGTGATTATTGCATGTAAAAAGTTAGAATAGAGTGTTAGGTTTTTAAGTTTAGATAAATAATGAAACTTGTCCTTGTATGCTTGTTACACTGCTTTGTGGAGTTGTGAATCTGTGGAGCTGTGAAAATAAGCCTGGATGTTAGGCTATGCATGGGTATGCATGGGCATGCATGCATCGATGCATGTAATTTGAAGTGTTGATAAAAATAAAGCCTGGATGTTAGGCAAGTTCTGAAATTTGTGATAGGATTTAAAAAAGATGTATCATGTGGGTTAAAAAAAAAATTCTGGCTGTATTGTGTGTTGATTATCATTGAAAAAAAATAATAATATATATTTGCGTACCTCTGAAAAAAATTCTACTGCTGACTATGTTCCTATCTACTGCTGTGTGGGTTTAAAAAATTATACAGAGATATGGTATGCCAAAAGACCACCGGCAGGAAGGGCGTAGCCTTCCAGGAGCCGGCACAGCCGAGTCAGAGGAGGTCCGCAGATTCTGGGCGAGGCAAGGCCCAGAGCTCACAGCCAGACTCTCCCGATAGTTCAGATTCAGAGTGGCAGCCTGTGCCAGTTCAGAGACCATCAGCCAGAGGCCAGTCGTCTGCCCAGCAGCCGCGAGAGAGTGCTCCTCCATCTGGTTCACAGTTCGTGGAGGAGGAGTACATATTTGAGGGGCCAGATATCGGCGAGACAGGCGAGCCGCGCATGCAGCACGAGTTCGAGAGCTATGCCCAGACTGAGACCGGGTCGAGGAGAGTACCGACCCGGCGAGCTGCGAAACCCTGGCCAGTGATCCTCTCGTCGAGGAACTTCAATGTCGAGAGGTACGTGGATCCGAAGGCCTTCCGATACGAGGGCTTACTGGTAGAGATCCTTCAGGATAGACACCTCAGCACCTGGCTGAGGAAGGGAGGCGGGTATATGGCCAGTGTGGTGCGCCAGTTCTATACCACAGCACACACGGCCGAGGATCAGCCCGAGACACTCCAGGCAGAGGTTGGAGGCCGCACTGTCAGATTCACCATAGACGACATCGCTACCTATCTGGGGTGCGAGCGTCCACTCGAGACAGCGGCAGAGAGCACTTATCTTGAGCTGACTGAGAGTCAGTGTGCTGATGCGGTGTGTGTGGACCGGAGTTTATTCGACGGTATGTACTTTACGACCGGGAACATGCATCCATCATACGCAGCTATGAACAAGCTGCTTTACTGCAATCTGCGGGCCAGAGGCACGGATTCACAGATACCAGTGGAGTCGGTGAGGCTATTGCTGGAGTTTCTGAGCGACCACCCTATTGACATCGGGGCGTTGATCTTCAGCGAGATACGCACTTTCATTGCCACTCAGCCACGGAGCAACATGCCGTACCCCCAGATGATTACAGCGTTTGCATTGGGTGCGGGTGTTGTCTCCGATGAGCCACTGCGATGGGGCGAGGGTCCTATTACCCCGACTACACTTGCTAGGAGTATGGCTGCTCGGCCGAAGAGGCCACGTGCTGAGACCGCCGGTCCATCAGAGCCTACTCCTGCTCCAGCTCCGACTCCGACTCCAGCTGCTCCTTCTATGCCAGACATGCCAGATGCCAGCTCCCAGGGTTGTTTCCATCAGATCCTGGAGAGACTGAGATCGATGATGCACATTCAGCAGCGGCAGTCCGCCCAGCTTGAGAGGCAGACAGCACAGCTTGACCGTCAGTCTGCCATGATGGAGAGGCATTCAGCACAGCTCAGGGTTATGTGGCGTCGTATGGACGGCGAGCCGATTTCTGAGGCCGACCGCGCGCTATTTGATGAGCCACAGCCCGATCCGAGATTCGACATCCCACCTGGGGATGGGCAGTGATGAGATGATGCTCAGTGTTGAGCATGGACAGTTGTTTCTTGTTGAAAACTTCTTTGTTTCTTTTAGTTAAACTTTTTAAGTTGTGGTCAGGGTTAGGTTAGGTATTTAGGATGTTAGGGTAGTAACCTGAACAAATTACAACCATCCTAATTTTGCAGTCTTCAACTCTTTTTGTTACAACCAAAATTATTACAAGCCTATAAAGACCTTTTTGATTTTAAAATATTGTGCATTATTCTCTTGTGATTACTTGTTTATTTAAGTTTTATTTATGTATGAATTGTATCTCTGCATATATAACTCTGTTATTTCATCTCTCTTTGGTCGTTAAATTAGAGCTTAATGTATAAGTTTTATACTTGTATATTTCCATTTGGGAACTCTGGGTTACTAACCTTTTCAGAGTGAACATCCTTGCGAGTGACCATCAGTGAGAATTTTGAAGTTGAAACTAACTATGGGTTAACTCTCATACTCTTATTTACAGTATTTTGATTTTTATCAAGTTCAACCTCACTACACATTGAACACTTGCTAATTTCCTGTTAAAGATAGCATTTCTTGTATTATAAATGTTCAATTACGAATAATGATATATCTGTGGATAAAACTCCTACTGTGTACATAGTATATTGTTAAAATTCTTTCTAACCAATTCTTTTATTCATTCATGTTTGTGAGTATCATTTCTGCAAACTCTCACGAGACTTCACTCGTCCACGAAAGGAAACTTAGTGGTTTAAAAGGCTTGTTGCATACGCTAAATGCAATCGCGATTCTGTTACCACACTAAAAATCGGTCAACGGTTGTGAAGGCCGAAAATCT
>JAESVK010061601.1:0-13358 GCA_017140935.1 Hamamelis virginiana
CAACCACCACCCCTGAGGAGAGTAGCCATTGAGAGTAGACGATCGGCTCCTCGTGAAGATAGGAGCAAACGTCAGGAGGAAGAAGGAAGTAGTTCCGAGATCGGATCAAGGAGACGACCAACGAATCTTGAATGACCCCGACAGTTCGGCGAACGTGCGGATGAAGGTTCTCAGGGAACGAGAGGGTCGAGGTTGAGACGCCATCGCCAAGAAGCTACCCCGTTCACTCCGTATCCAATGAGGGACGAGCAAGCAAGGGAAAATCGACCTGACCTGAGGGAATTTAATCAATCTTCCCCATTCATCTCCAGGGTTCTACGTGAACCATTACCCGACAAGTTTAAGCTACCGACCATCGATCCCTACGATGGGACGTCCGATGCAAGAGAACACGTCCTAACATACAAAGATCACATGTACCTCAGAGGTATCGCTGACTCGATCATGTGCCGAGCCTTCCCGATGACTTTAAAGGGACCAGCCCGAACCTGGTTCTAAAGACTGGCTCCGAACTGGATCAGTACTTTCCAGAGTCTAAGCTCGGTATTCACGGCCTATTTCGTAAGCAGCAACCGACCTAAGCGTCCCACAACCCATCTCCTGAATCTCGAGCAAGAAAAGGAGGAGAACCTGAAATCATACATACGACGGTTTAGCTCGGCCTTTCTCTAGGTAGATGACACAAACGAGGGAATGGCGATCGCCGCCACAATAAAAGGTCTCAGGGCCCAAAGCCTGAGGATCTCATTCTCGAAAAAGGAGCCAAAAAAGGTGACCGAGCTCCTAGAAAGAGCGAGGAAATACGTCGAGGTTGACGATATTTTTGATTCCGAGAAAAAGAGCCGTGACTTGGAGCCAAAAAGGAAGGATAGGGATTCAGAGGAAAATAAAATATCAGACAAAAAATAAAAGGTTGAAACAACCGACCAGCGACGTTCCCTACCAAGGAGATTTACATCCTTCACTCCGTTGCGATTGCCAATCAACTCGGTCCTGAGTTAGGTCGGAACTCAACCATACGTGAAGTGGCTGCAACGTTTGAGGTCCGATCCAAAGAAGAGAGACAAGAATAAGTGGTGTGCCTTTCACAAGGATCACGACCATCTTACCGAGGAGTGCTTCAATCTCAAGAACGAAATTGAAAGCCTCATCAAGAGGGGGTTCCTGAAGGAGTTCATAGATCAATCAAAGGCTGAAAACATTCAGCAACAAGATCCTGATCAGAGGGCTAGGCAACCCGACCAGAGACAGAGGCTTGCGGGTGTGATAGACACTATTCATGGGGGATTTACCTATGCCGGTGAAAGCAGATCGGCAATAAAAGCGTATGTGAGATCGGCAAATTCTTCAGTTTCGGATCAGGTATACAACCTCTTTCATCAAAGGCCAAACATATACGGCCTCTTAACTTTCTCTGAGGAGGATTTGAAAGGACTTCACTTACCACATGATGACCCCCTGGTTATTAAGGCGATCATAGTGAACTATGAGGTAAGCAAAATCCTGGTCGACACAGGAAGCTCGGCTGATATTCTGTTCATCACCGCATACGAGAGAATGGGAAGAAAGGTCACCGACCTCCTACCAATCAACACCCCCTTGGTCGGGTTCAACGGGTCGACCCTGCAACCACTGGGATGGGCAAATTTGCCAATCACGATAGGCGACCAGCCTACCCAAGCAACTCGGGACGCAACATTCATGGTTGTCGATTGTCCATCAGCTTACAACGCAATCATCGGCCGACCAACCTTGAACAATTTTGGTGCGGCTGCCTCAACCCTGCATCTCTGTGTCAAATTTCCGACCTCCCATGGGACTGGTATGGTCAGAAGAGATCAAGCTTTAGCCCGATCGTGTTTTAACATTTCACTGGATAGCAGGGAGGAACGGCCGAACAGAGGGATTCTACCAGACACAAAGGTTTCAAATATCATCGACCTAGCCGACCATAAATCTGACAATTATTTATAGCAATCAAAGCAGGGAGAGTCGGGAACTGATGACCTTTGAGATGAAAATAGTTCCAGGACGATCCCATTGGAAGGACTTATCGAATTTCAAGTACACCCCACTGATCCCAACAAAACTGCAAAGATTGGATCCGAGCTCTCAACTCAAATGAAGACCTATTTGATAGCTTTCCTCATAAAGAACTGGGACATATTTGCTTGGGGGCACGAGGACATGCCTGGGATTGATCCCAATGTTGCAGTTCATAAACTCCTTGTGGACCCTACCTACAAACCTGTTCGACAGAAGAAGAGAGTCACTTCAGAAGAAAAGGCTAAAGCAATCCGAGAAGGGGTACAAAAGCTTCTCAAAGCTGGTTTTATTCGGGAAGTTTTTTACCTCGATTGGCTCTCCAACTGTGTCGTCGTCAAGAAAAAGACAGGCAAATGGAGGGTCTGTATCGACTTCACCAATCTCAACAAAGCCTGCCCAAAAGACAGTTTTCCGTTTCCACGCATTGATCAAATGGTAGATGCCACGGCTGGTCACGAACTCCTTAGTTTCATGGATGCCTACTCAGGTTACAACCAGATCATGATGCACTCTTCCGACCAGGAAAAGACAGCTTTCATAACAACGATCGGCATGTTTTGTTTCCTACAGATGCCTTTTGGACTCATGAATGCGGGAACAACCTACCAACGAACTGTCAGTCGAATGTTTGGTTTGCTCCTAGGATCAACCATGGAGGTCTATATTGATGACATGCTGGTCAAGAGTTTGAAGGCCACCGATCACATCGAAAACTTGGACGAAGCTTTCAAAATAATGCGAAAATTCGGGATGCGTCTCAACCCGACAAAATGTTCCTTTGGGGTAACATCTGGAAAAATTTTGGGTTTTTTTGTGACAGAACGGGGGATTGAAGCCAACCCCGATCAGATCAAAGCACTGCTAGAAATGGAATCTCCAACGAGTATCAAAGAAATCCAAAGGCTTACTGGTCGGATGGCCGCACTGAATAAGTTCATTTCCAAATCTTCAGAAAAGGGATCACACTTTTTTAAAGTCCTCAAGGGGAATAAAAAGTTTCAATGGACTCCAGAAACCGAGGAGGCCTTTCAACGACTAAAGGTTTACCTTGGGTCAACCTCACTCCTTTCAAAACCCATCTAAAATGAAGTCCTTTTTCTCTATCTTGGTGTTTCCCCAACCGCGGTTAGTTCGGTACTCATCCGAGAAGATAAAGGAGTCCAAAGGCCGATCTACTATATCAGCAAAGCGTTGGTCGGTGCTGAAATAAAGTACCCCTATCTCGAAAAATTGGCATTTTCTGTTGTCACCTCTGCTAGAAAATTAATACAATATTTCCAAGCTCATCCAATTGTTGTGTTGACCGATCAACCTTTGAGACATATCCTACATCGACCACATTCGTCGGGGAGAATGGTACGATGGGCAGTGGAATTGGGCGAATTTGACATAGACTACCAACCTTGTCTGGCTATCAAGGGCCAAACACTTGCCGATTTCATTGCAGAATTCACACCCGAGGCTAAAGACGAGACCTCGATCATCCCAACCCCATCATCATCTGAAACGACAAATGATCTTCCACTTTACCAATCCTGACATATTTTCGTTGATGGGTCCTCAAATTCCAAGGGATCGGGAGCCGGTATTGTACTTATTTCACCCGAGGGGGAAAATGTCGAACTAGCTTTGCGACTTTGTTTTAAAGCCACGAATAACGAAGCAGAGTACGAGGCTTTGTTGGCTGGATTGCAGATGGCTGCCGACCTTTTAATTCAACATGTGCATGTATTCAGCGATTCCCAGCTGGTGGTAAATCAGATCAATGGGATCTACCTTGCCAAAGAACCAACAATGCAAAAGTATCTAGATAAAGCCAAAGAAGCTTTCAGTAAGTTTACGTCAGCCTCCATCAGCCAAGTTCCAAGAGAGGAAAACTGTCACGCAGACGCATTGGCCAACCTAGCCTCAGCTGTCCAGACTGATCTGCCAAGATCAATAGTGGTCAAGCTTGCCGAGCATCCTCTAATCGACGACCATGAGACACAGATCTTTACCATAAATACCGATCCAACTTGGATCGATCCGATCAAAGAGTATATCAGGACGGGAATCCTTCCTGCAGATCGGGCAGAAGCCCGTCGAGCTAAAAGTCGAGCTGCCCGATATTGCATCATTAAGGGTAACCTCTATCGACGATCATTCTACTGACATTGCCTTCGATGTGTCCTCCCGGACGAGGCCAACTACGTTTTGCGTGAAATTCACGAAGGAATCTGCGGTAACCATGCGGGATCACGATCGCTAGCAAAGAAAGCAGTTCGACAGGGTTACTATTGGCTTCATATGGAGAAGGATGCAGTAGCTTTGGTCAGACAATGCGATAAATGTCAAAGGTTTGCCCCGATCCCGCATCAACCTCCAAACTTCCTTACCCCGATCTCAAGTCCTTGGCCTTTCGCACATTAGGGAATTGATATTGTTGGCCCCCTCCCGAACGCAAGAGATCAAAAGAAATTCCTGATAGTGGCGATCATTTACTTCACTAAATGGGTGGAAGCTCGACTTGTGGCCCTAATAACTGAAAGTAGCATAAGAAGCTTCATATGGGAAAATATCATCTGCAGGTTCGGGATACCTCGCGTCCTAATCGCCGACAACGGAACTCAATTAAATAATACCGGACTGCGAAAGTTATGTAGCGATCTTGGCGTTCAAAATAACTTTTCCTCACCGGGCCACCCACAAGCCAATGGACAGGTCGAAGTCACCAATCGGACAATCATCCACTCCTTGGAAAAAAAAACTGGAAAAGGCCAAAGGTTTATGGGTGGATGATCTCCTATCAGTTCTATGGGCATATCACTCCACGAGTTGAGTTTCCACAGGAGAAACCCCCTTTTCCCTTACCTATGGAACCGAAGCAGTCATTCTCGTTGAGATCGGTATTCCTGCTTACCGAATCGAGACTTTCACTGCTGAGGAAAATGATCGCGAACTTTGTTATAATCTAGACATGTTAGAAGAGAAACGAGAAGCAACCCGACTCAGAATCGCCTCCTACAAACATAACATGGCTCGGGCATACAATAGGTACGTGAAAGTTAGGCATTTTCGATCCGGTGACCTCGTTCTTAAAAAAACTCTCAATCCTAGCAAGCTAGAACCCAACTGGGAAGGGCCATACAAAGTTCGGCACTACAATAGGATTGGCACCTATTGGATTACCGACCTTCAAGGAAAATTGCTTAAGCGTCCCTGGAATGCCGCACATCTCAAGAAGTACTACCAGTAGGGGACTCATTGTAACACCCCAAACTGACCTTGAATTGACCCTCCCGGGTAGGTAAATCCTTGTCAATTTGAAGCCACAACCTGACCTGCTCATTTATATATCCATACTCCAGGGGAAAAGAAAGACTTAAATATATATCAAAGTGCAATGTCATGCCAGCACACACATGTGTCCCAAAATCCAAAGTCCAACGTACCGAAGAAAATAATAATAATATATCTGATTGCCAACATCCCTGGCATAGTAGGCATCAAATATTCTATTATAAGTAATAACAAAAATAAAAGTCTCAACCCAAGCTTAAATCCTACGAGAATGCAATAAGATCCAAAGCAGAGCCAATCCTGCCAAAAAAACTGTGGGGCCAGCCTACCCTCAGCTGGACTACTATTAATTTCCTGAAAATCTGCGGAATAAAAATCCGCGTGAGCTTTGGGAATGCTCAGTAGAAAACACAACCTCAAATAACAGCAATAATATTGATGTAAGGAATATTAGATAAAATATTTCAACGTTCACGGCAAATCATCATTTCAAGAGTGGTGAATGGTTTTCATGATTTTTAATTCAGTTTTAAAACCTTAATGCTTTAGAAGTGCTTTAGATACTTGCTAGATTGTGTCAATCCACCGGGCTCTAGCGGGCCAGTACTAGATTGTGTCAATCCACCGGGCTCTAGTGGGCCAGTACTAGATTGGGTCAATCCCCCGGGCTCTAGTGGGCCAGTGCTAGATTGTGTCAATCCACCGGGCTCTAGCGGGCCAGTAGGGTCATGCCATTGGCTCCACCCTAGACCATGGTCTGAAATATCTCATAAATAATCACATTAACAATATATTGAAGTAATCCAAGCACATATAAAGCATATCATTTCAAGTGTAGAAAATAAAAATAATCAATATCTCAAATCAGCAGAATCATCGTTGCTCAAGTACGTTCAAATCATAAAATAAGCACATTTCATAATACAATTCCCAAATACATTTCATAAACATTCCATCACCATATGTTTAAACAGAGGATTTATCCCAAGCATCAAGTTTCACAATCATAAAAAGTTTGACAGTAAGTAGGTTTCACTATAAATCATTTCTCAAATGATATCATCGATGTTATTGAGGTTATTGTATCCTACCTTGAGACACATGCAAGACTCTCTCTTAAGCCCACTCCTCTAATGCAGCACTCAACGAGCGTAAGGATAGTCCTCGGGACTATCTGGATCTGAAATCAAAGGTACAATACATATATATAAAATATATACATATATATCATTCCATAACAAACTGCCAAGCACCATCAAAGCATGGTCTTGGACTAAAATAAATAAATAACATGAGAAATTTTTACAAAAGAATGTTAAAACATCCCTAAAAAAATCACCTCAGCTATCGATAGGTGAAAACCACCTATCGATAGCTTACCTATCCATAAAAAGCTTAGTAAGGATGTATATATACCCAAAAATGCAGAAATTTGCTTTACAACCAAGGTTTAAGCACCAAACTCACTTCAAACTTCATTCGAACACAAATCTAACCGTTAGATCTTAGATCCATACCCTTGAGACCCCAAATACGAAAAATCAAGTTTAAATATTAAGATTTAATGGTTCAATTTCAAGAATCACAAAGTTTTTGGTATAAAACCCACATAAACCCATTTTTTTGTTCAAACATTCAAAAACACCCCAAATTTTTGGGTCTCAAGCATGAATCCAAGTCTAAATATCATCACAAACTTTTCCCAAACATTTAAAATCAGCTACAACACAAAACCCCCAAAATCTACACAAAATTTGTCTCATAAACCCATAAAATGGGTATAAACAAAACAAAAACAGAAAAAAGATTGAGAAGAGAAGAAGATGAACGGAAAAAAGAGGACCTACCTGACCTCCGGCGACGGCGAGAAGGTGGTGGCAAGGGAGCTCCGGCGGCTGGCTCCTCTCCTTCCTTCCCTCTCTCTCTCCCGAAGTCTCTTGAAGCTCACGGATGGGAAATACAAAAACAAGGCTGCTGTAGCTTGTTTTAAAAAGACATGGGATGTAAGGGTCATTTTTAAAAAAGGTTTAAGGGCTGTTTGGTTGAGAGTAAAAGGGGTGATTAAGAAAAGAAGAAAAAGAAAATAATAAAAAAAAAAAAACAAAACAGGGACATTACAATACTACCAACTTCGAAAAATTTCGTCCTCGAAATTTAAAACAAACTTAATCCTCGAAAAGATAAGGGTACTGCGCTCTCACGTTCGCTTCTAATTCCCAAGTAGCCTCATTCACCCCATGACGGTTCCATAAAACTTTTACTTGAGGGATTTCTCTGTTCCTAAGAACACGAACTTGCCTATCAACTATCTGCACGGGCTGTTCTACATAAGAACAATCTGACTGAAGTTCCTCTTCTGGTAGCTCAATAACTGGAGTGTGCTCTGTGAGTCGTTTCCGAAGCATGGATACATGGAAAACATTGTGGACTTTCATATCTGGCGGTAATTGCAATCTGTAAGCCACATTTCCTACTTCCTCAATAATCTGAAAAGGACCCACAAATCGAGGAGCTAGTTTACTTCTCTTTCCAAATCTTACTACACCCTTCTGAGGAGAAGCTTTTAAAAACACCCAATCTCCAACTGCAAACTTGACATTAGGTACATTTTTGTCCTTATAACTCTTTTGTCTGCTTTGTGCTGCTTTCAAGCGTTCACTGATGATGGGGATCTTTTCTGCAGCTTCCTTGAATATCATTTTTGGCACCACATACTTTTCACCCACTTCTGCCCAACAGATTGGAGATCTGCAAGGTCTTCCATAAAGAGCTTCAAAAGGTGCCATGCCTATACTCGATTGGTAACTGTTATTGTAAGCAAACTCCGCTAAACTAAGATGTTTGTCCCAGTTTCCCTTGAAGTCCATGACACAAGCTCGCAACAAATCTTCCAAAATCTGAATAGTCCTTTCTGATTGTCCATCTGTCTGTGGGTGATGCGCCGAGCTCATAGTTAACTGTGTATCCAATTCTGCACTCAATGCCCTCCAGAACCTTGACGTAAATCTCGGATCTCTGTCTGATACAATAGTAACCGGAACGCCATGTAATCGAATAATCTCATTAATGTACCGTCTACTTAAAGTCTTAATTTTATCTGATTCTCTGATAGGTAAGAAATGAGCACTCTTGGTCAAACGGTCCACTATCACCCAGATGGCTTTATATCCCCCAACAGTAGTAGGTAAACCAGTGACAAAATCCATTGCTATATTTTCCCACTTTCCCTGAGGTATCGGTAAAGGTTGCATCTCCCCTGCTGGTTTCTTGTGTTCAATTTTTATCTGCTGGCAAGTCTGACAATAAGCAACATATCTGGCTATACTTCTTTTCATACCTCCCCACCAGAACTGTCGTTTCAAATCCTGATACATCTTCGTGGCTCCTGGATGAATGGAAAACCGAGACCTGTGAGCTTCACTCAACACTTCGTTTCGAATTTGCCCATTAGGTACTGCCAACCTCCCATGGTAACGAAGTCCACCATCATACTCAGAAATAGTCCAACCATCATATATCATGCCCTGCATCAGCCTATTCATGAAGTCCATAAGCCTTAAGTCCTGATACTGAGACTCAATAACTCGAGTAATTAGAAGAGGTTGTACTGCCGTATTGCACAAGCATATTTGAGGGCCATCACTTATGTCACAAATCCAATAATCTTCTAATACATTCCACATTTCCCACCGACAAATAGCCAAACTATTTATTCTTGGATGAGGCTTCCTACTCAATGCATCTGCGACAACATTCGCTTTTCCTGGATGATACTTTATATCGAAGTCATAGTCCCCCAAGTATTCCACCCATCTACGCTGTCTCAAATTTAAGTCTTTCTGAGTAAAAATATACTTCAGACTCTTGTGATCTGTATACACTTCAAAATCAGCACCATACAAATATGACCTCCAAATTTTTAAAGCATGAACCACCGCAGCTAGTTCCAAATCATGCGTAGGATAATTTACTTCGTGAAGCTTCAATTGACGAGATCCATACGCAATTACCTTACCATTTTGCATAAGGACACATCCCAACCCAAATCTGGAAGCATCACAGAAAACCTGATAACTCTGTCCACTGAGGGGTCCAACTAAGATAGGAGCGTTGGTGAGTCTATATTGAAGATCTCTAAAAGCAGTTTCACAACTGTCATCCCAAATGAAAGGTACCCCTTTTCTAGTGAGTCTAGTAAGTGGTGCAGCTATTTTGGAAAAATCTTGTACAAACTTTCGATAGTAGCCTGCCAACCCTAGAAAACCACGAACCTCTGTTGCATTGCCAGGCGTTGCCCAATCTAGAACTGCTTGTACTTTAGAGAGGTCCACTGCAATACCATCTTCAGAAATCACATGCCCTAGAAATTTCACCTCTCTCATCCAAAATTCGCATTTCTCCAACTTAGCATACAAACAATTTTTCCTTAAAGCTTTTAAAACAATGCGGAGGTGAGAAGCGTGTTCCCGTTCTGACTTTGAATAAATCAAAATATCATCTATAAATACCACCACAAACTTGTCGAGGTAAGGACGAAACACTCTGTTCATAAGTTCCATAAACGCAGCAGGTGCGTTGGTCAAACCGAAAGGCATAACAAGGAACTCAAACAATCCATAACGAGTGCTGAAAGCCGTCTTAGGAACATCCTCTTCCTTGACCCGGAGTTGATGATAACCAGATCGCAAATCAATCTTTGAAAAGAAACGAGAACCTTTCAACTGATCGAATAATTCATCAATACGGGGCAAAGGATAGCGATTTTTCACAGTGACCTGATTCAATTTCCTATAGTCCACACATAACCTGAGGGTCCCATCCTTTTTCTTCACAAACAAAACTGGAGAGCTCCACGGGGAATGACTACTTCTAATAAAACCCTTGGCTAACAACTCATCGAGTTGTTCACGCAAAATTGCCATTTCTGCAGGAGCCATCTTGTAAGAGGGTAGATGAATAGGATCTGTGCCAGGGTAGACTTCTATAGAGAAGTCCACTTCCCGATGAGGTGGTAACCCAGGCAGCTCATCCGGAAATACATCTAAAAAGTCCCTTACAACGGGTAGATGCCTGTCATCAGAATGACCCTCCTCATCTAGATCTAAAGCTGAAATAGCATTCACAAGGCCAGCTTCAATAGATCGTCTCGCCTCTTTATGATTCCTAGGGAAAAGAACAGACTTTCCCCTGTCTCCTGCAAAAGTGACCTTTTTACCATTCTCCAAGGTGAGAGTTACCCTCTTACCGTAGCAATCAACCATAGCTCGATAAGTGGATAACCAATCCATACCCAAAATCACATCATATCCAAACATGGGCAAAACTAACAAATTTGCAAGCAACTCATATCCAGCAATCTTTATCACACAAGAATTGCAAATATAACTGACATTCGAATCTAGTCCAACAGGTGTAGAAACACTTAAATAACCTTGCAAAGGTTCCACAAACAATTCTAATCGAATTGCACAATTCTGATCAATAAATGAATGAGATGCTCCTGAATCAAACAAAACCTTAACCCATGAATTGAAAAGAGAACACATACCCTCGACGACTTCATTTGCGGGGCCGGTATTGGGAGGGATTAAAGCAAAAGCTCTACCCTGTCCTGTTGGGCCTCTACCACCGCCTCGATTCTGACGCCCTTGAGATTGACGACTGGAGGATGCCTGCTGAGTGCCCTGAGAGGTTTGAGGAGGTTGCATTATTCTGGGGTTTGGGTTGAGTGGGCGAAACTGATTCTGTTGAAAATTTGACTGAGGTTGATGTTGTTGCTGCTGTTGATAAGGCTGTTGTTGAGCTTGCTGAGGTGGATAAAAAGATGGCCGAGGATATTGCTGATATTGAGGGTACTGTTGAAACTGTGGGTATTGAAATTGCTTAGGTTGAGATTGCCCTTCGGTTTTTCGTGGACAGTCTTTCCGTTTATGCCCTTCCTCTCCGCATTCAAAACAACGATTTCTACCATTTTCCCCAGCACGAGTCCTCCAAACTCCATGACTCGAATCTGAATAAGGCGAGCCTCTAGATTTACTCCCTGAAGAACTAGAACTTCCACTTTGTGAATTTCCAAATCCACCCTCTTTTCCTTTCCTCTGCGGTCCATACCCTGCTTGCCCAAACCCAGAAGGCTGACCCTGGCCATACTGTGGTTGTTGATAGGAGCCTGATGTTTGACCCTGAATATATCCACTATTCTGTCCTGAATTCCTTCCAGACCTAGAACTCTGGCCTTGTCTGAAACCTCTGCCCCTCAGATTCATCCGTTGCATTGATCTATTAATATCCATCATTCCTTGTTCACACCAAAAAGCTTTCTCTACCAACTCAGACATCTTATTAATCTGAAGGACAAGTAATTTCTCTCTGATCTCAAGTTTTAGTCCCCTCTCAAATTTCCTACACTGATCCTCCTCAGAAGATGCCATACTCCCAGCATAGGGTAGCAATTCAACAAACTTAGCAGCGTACTCATGTACAGACATATCTCGCTGTACCAACCTATAGAATTCTTCTGCCTTGACATTACGATAAGCAGAGCGAATGTAATTGTCCTTAACTAATTTGGTAAATCCATCCCAGTTTAGAGTACTCACATCTTGATTTTCTTTGAGAGTTCTCCACCAATTTAAAGCTGGAACACGTAATTGGCGAATAGCAAATCTAACTTTGAACTCTGGAGGAGTTCCTATTATTTCAAAAAGATGATTCATTTCTTGCAACCAATTCTCAGCTTCAGCGGGATTAGATCCACCAGTAAAAATAGGGGGATTTTCTTGTTTAAATTCTTTCAAGGCAGTTGCTTTAGATCCTTCGACAGGGGCAGCTGTAACATTAGTAGATGCACCAACCAAATTTCTGAGCAGCGAAGTCAACTCCCCCAACAAGTTCTGTGGCCCAGCTCCCATTTCCTCGTGAGCTTGAGGAGCATCAGCCTCAACATCAGGGGCCTGAGGAGCATCAGCCTCAACATTAGGGGCCTGAGAAGTTCCAGAAAATTCTTCTATCCCACGGGTACGTAAAGGTGGTCGTCCCCTACCTCTGCTTCTTCCAGACATTCTTTAAAATAAATCATAACGAGTCAAAAGATTTTGTCAGGAAGAAAAGAAAAAAAAAATTATTTTCCCAACCCTTTTCTGCATGTGCTACCCCGTTATACATATCATGATGCATGCACTAACTCTAAGCCCTAAAATACCACAGGACTCTACATGCAATGCATGTATCCCATTTCAGGATCTACTAATGAGCTCTGATACCATTTTGTAACACCCCAAACTGACCTTGAATTGACCCTCCCGGGTAGGTAAATCCTTGTCAATTTGAAGCCACAACCTGACCTGCTCATTTATATATCCATACTCCAGGGGAAAAGAAAGACTTAAATATATATCAAAGTGCAATGTCATGCCAGCACACACATGTGTCCCAAAATCCAAAGTCCAACGTACCGAAGAAAATAATAATAATATATCTGATTGCCAACATCCCTGGCATAGTAGGCATCAAATATTCTATTATAAGTAATAACAAAAATAAAAGTCTCAACCCAAGCTTAAATCCTACGAGAATGCAATAAGATCCAAAGCAGAGCCAATCCTGCCAAAAAAACTGTGGGGCCAGCCTACCCTCAGCTGGACTACTATTAATTTCCTGAAAATCTGCGGAATAAAAATCCGCGTGAGCTTTGGGAATGCTCAGTAGAAAACACAACCTCAAATAACAGCAATAATATTGATGCAAGGGATATTAGATAAAATATTTCAACGTTCACGGCAAATCATCATTTCAAGAGTGGTGAATGGTTTTCATGATTTTTAATTCAGTTTTAAAACCTTAATGCTTTAGAAGTGCTTTAGATACTTGCTAGATTGTGTCAATCCACCGGGCTCTAGCGGGCCAGTACTAGATTGTGTCAATCCCCCGGGCTCTAGTGGGCCAGTACTAGATTGGGTCAATCCCCCGGGCTCTAGTGGGCCAGTGCTAGATTGTGTCAATCCACCGGGCTCTAGCGGGCCAGTACTAGATTG
>JAESVK010061615.1:0-20121 GCA_017140935.1 Hamamelis virginiana
TACAGTCCACTAGCTGCAAGGTTATGGTTGTAGGCTTTAACTCTCCTAACCCTAGCTCAACATAAACCGAGTATGGTAACAGATTTACACTAGCTCCCAAGTCCACTAAAGCACGTCCCAACTTGGAATTTCCTACCACAATGGAAATGGTCGGGCTTCCTGGGTCTTTATATTTAGGAGGCAAGTTATTCCTAATTAGAGAGGTGGATGAATGCATCATTGTGGACATCTAGCTTTCTCTTCACTGTACAAAGGTCTTTTAAAAATTTGGCATATGATGGGATTTGCTTGATGGCATCCAACAGAAGAATGTTCACCTTAACCTGCTTGAATAGTTTATAGATTTCAGCATAGTTATTCAATTTCTTTGGAACTCTCAACCTATGGGGGTATGGAGCGGGAAGAGTATGTCTAGCTTTGTCTTTATCCAATTCTACATCAACAATGTCAGCTTTAGGGATATTAGGCTCATCACTAACATCATCATCCCCCTTTGATTCATTTTGTAAATCTTTTGAAACATCTTTTGGAAGATCCTTGGGGTGGATGGTTTTTTCAATTATTTTCCTACTTTTGAGAGTAGAGATAGCCTTACACTGTTCAAAAGTCCCATCATTTTGATTGGAAGTCCTTGACCTTAGGGGTTTGGAATTGGTTGAGAGGGAAATTTTCCCTTTTCTTGTTGAGAATTCCCTAAAGATGAGATCAATTTAGTAAGTTGGGACTTTACATCATTTATAGCTGTGTGTGAAAATCATTATTGGTTGATTGTTGAGATTGGACAAATTGGGCACAATATCCTCCAAATTTCTTTTGCGGGGAGGTTGATATGACTGTTGATTTCATTAAGAGAAAGGGGGAAAACTTTGATTAGGATTCGCAGAAAATCATTATGGCCATTGATTTTGAAAATGAGGGGCTTGATTTGGAAAACCAGGATTTTGATATTGGAAATGGTAACCTTGGTTTTGAGAGTTGGAACTTTGGCCTTGAAAGTGCGAGACTTGCCCTTGGTTGGAATAACCTTGATGGGCTTGAGCATTTCCTTGATTTGATGAAGCATTTGCCCCATCATTTTTCCAACTAAAGTTAGGATGCTTACCCCACCCCGGATTGTAAGTGTCAGAATAGGGATTGAATGGTTTCCTGGGGGGTTTAGAGCATGGACTTGCTCTTGGATGGCTCCCTTTAGGGTGGAAAGAGTTGGACAGTCCCTAGTTTAGTGAATAGGGTCCTCACGAATAAGACATGGTTCCTCTACCCTAGGCACGACAGGTGTAGGAGGTACATTAGGCACCACAGGTACTGCAGTAACCTCATTGACTTTTTGCATCTCTAGGGCCTCTAACTTCCTAGTCAAATTTGCTACCTTGACTTGAAGGTCACCATGTTCCTTAAGTTGGAACTTCCCTCCACTACATGGGTTGCTAGCTTTCTTTGCAGCATCGGGAGTAGTATTAACCTCCCAATTGCGCACACTCTCAGACAACCTATCAAAATAGGGAATTGCTTGCTCGGGTGATTTTTCAAAAAGTTCCCCACCACTAATCATTTAGAGAAATAGTTTAAGTCTCACGGGTCAAACCATGGTAGAAATAACCTACAATTTGGCCTACGTCTAGTCCTTGATGAGGGATTGCATTTATCAAATCCTTATACCTTTCACAAGCACCTACAAATGCATCATTTGGTTCTTCAGTAAAGTTTTGAATCATGCGCAACATGTTAGTTCTTGAAGGTGGAAAGAATTTTTCCAAGAAAGCTTTTTGTAATTGTTCCCAAGTGTGAATAGAATTAGGAGTTAAATCATGGAACCATTGTTTTGCCTTATTTTTGAAAGAAAATGGAAAAAGAGTAATGCAAATGATATCAATTGGTGAACCAATTGACAGAAACGCACTACACACATCTGTAAAGTGCCTCATAAAAGAGTAAGGCCTTTCAGAATCAAAGCCATGAAATTCAGGTAGAAGCCGAATCATTTCAGGTTTTAATATAAAACGACTGGCCTCTTGTGATGGAACTATGCACGATGGTGTAGTGGTTCTGTGAGGGTTGAAGATTTCCCTCAAAGTCCTTCCCAAATTAACCATAAGGATGTATGGTTGTCTATTTTGTTGCATGTTTGGATTCATGTTTTGTTGAAAATTTTGATTCATGTTTCCCCCATCAGGTGCAGGGGTTGCAATCGGAATGACATCATCCCTTCACCCTTGAGGCTCATTTGTAAAGTCTTGATCATTTACATTTCTTTGAAAAGGTTGGTTTTGATTGTGCTCCTTTGATGGAGATGAGGGTTGAGCCAAGTTAAGTCTCAAATTTGGATTTTCAGGTTCTTGTTGTGGCCAATTCCTTACAAGTCGGTTTCCCTCACCACGAGTCCAAGCCGACATGTAACAATTGTACACAACGAGCTACACTACAAAGAATTTCTTTTTACACTAAGAGTTAGGAAAAACTTACCGGATTCGCAATACAATTGCGAATTACCACCAGCTCTTCCTTGGATCACTTCTAAATGCGCACCACTCCCTGGCAATGGCGCCAAAAATACTTGTCTTCTATAGGTGTTCTCAATTAATTCCCAAGTGTAGGAATTGATATATCGCCAAGCATAATAACATGGGAGAACCCACGGTCATATCCATAGAGATTGGGGCTCTCTAAAAGGATCCTTAGGTATTGATATCCAAAGAATGTATAAGAAATTGTAAAATCATTGGGGTTTGTTGATTTGATTTGGTGATTGATTTGTTTTAATAATTAAGACAAAGAAAGCAAGAGATAGGATTCTAGGGTTTCCACTCATCCACGACCAAGCAACAAGCGTCTCTCATTAGCATTCTCATCTTGGATCCATTAAAGAATGGTCTTTGATGGAAGATTTAATTTTAAAAGCATTTAAGACAAAGAAGGATAGGAGAATGATAGTAAATGCTCACTTAAGCAATTTATTAAACACTTAGAGTGCATATAGGTTCAAGCACAATGTGTATTAAGAATCACTTGTTCACACATTGTCAAGAAGATGCCAAATTAAGTGTCAAGAATGAGTAGTGAGTATTTACCATCATACAACTTCCATTAAAGCACAAAGGGATAAAAGAGTGTTATTATCTTGGTTGGTGATGAGTTTCCACCTTTCGAATCCTATCTTGGAGGTTTAGAACTCCATTAAAGCTAAGTTATGAATCATAAATGCAAGAACAACAACCGTAAATGCAAACAAGAGAGTAATGAATCCTATTAATTGCTTTAAAGACAAAATAACAAAGTTTTGAAGTTAAATAACTAGTAAAAGAAGCTAAACTAAGGATTACAACCGAAGAATAACAAGAACTAACTAGAATCTAAGCTAAACTAAGTAGAAAATGCATAAAACCCTAGAAACTTATAGAGAAAAGCTAAAACTAAACATAAAACCTAATAAAACTAAGAGAGCATCCATGTTCCAGCTAAGAAAAGTGATTAAATACCCCCTATTAGGGCTACAAACATAGGGACCAAAATTTAGGACTGGCACTCCCTGCCCTCCATGAACACTGCTGGTACCGGTCCAACATTGTTGGGACCGGTCCTGGCATTCCTTGCATGAGTGGTACCAGTCCAACATTGCTGGGACCGGTCCTAAATGTGCAGATATGCCTATTGAGCTATTTTGATGAGACTTTGCCTCCTTGCTTGAGCCTCGCTTCATTTGAACACCCACGCAAGTTTGGTAAACCCTAAAAAGGGTGTTGGAGCCTTTCTTAAGCTGAGATGAAGGGGATAGCTCACTTTGGGTAGTCATTGGGAGAGTTACTACATTCATGCACTTCAATTGAGTATAGAATCATGCTCTTGAGATTCTTTCGCCAAGCGACAATCCTCAAACTTCACCAAACACTTTAACAAGATGGGTTTAGCATCATTTAACATGCAAAGGCTCAAAAACAACAAAAGAGTCAAAAGCACCCGTTTAACATCAAATTAGGACTCAAAAGCAAGGGAAATGAACAAAAAGAAAGTATAAATGAGGTATTTTATGTGTCAAACAAACAACTAGAGTAATTAGGAAAATAATTAATAACATTCATTCAAAAGCAAAATAAACAAACTACTACTAGTTCCTAATCTCCACCATATCATTGCCAACAGTGCTTGGCAAGATTGTCCTGGAGCTGATAATGAGTTTTTTTATCTCTAATGCGATGATGTGCCTGAATAAATTCAAACATTTTAGGTATACGGTCACGTGAACCTTCTACTGGAGTTTACTCATATTGTTCGTAATCATGATTGCTTATTCAGTATCACGTTCATCTTAAACGATCATATTATGCATTATTATACAAGCTTTCATAATATCTTTAAGTGTTTCTATATCCCAAAACGTGTTGGTCCTTGTATAATTGCCTAACGTGATTGCAGCACCCCGAACGCTCGTTCAATATCCTTCCTTATAGACTCTTGACATGTTACGAAATGTTTTTTTTTTTTTAGGATGTTGGGGAGATTGAATTGTTTTTACAAAAGTTGACCATTTCGGATAAATACCATCCACAAGATAATATCTCATTGTGTAGTCATGACCATTGATTAAATATTAGTTGGCGAAACACGTCCTTGAGCGAGTTTAGCAAAAGCAATAGATCAATCTGCTTGTCTTTTGTAGGTGTGCTCAAATACTTCCCAAGCTTAGGAGTTGATACATCGCCAAGTGTGAACCAGCTTCCTTGATGGGGCTTGATTGGGTCCACATCATCACCGGGCGATGATTAGGGGGTTTTTGAAAACAAAACAAAGGAATCACCACCTTATTTTTAAGGAATAAGGAAACCATAAAAAAATATTTTATTTTAAAGAAAACAAAACAAAACTCCATTTTCAATGAAAAGACGGTCTTCGAACCAGAGATGGATCCTGGGGCTAGGTTACGACGTGGGAAGGTTCCAAGCTTTCACTTATAGGCACCCACCTCGCCCTAATTAAAGGACTTCTAATTTATTTGGGCTATTTAAAATTCTTAATGCAAACAATCCTAAATAATCTAATCAACCAACAAAATAGTTATATAAATGCAATAATCTAATCAACCAACAAAATAGTGATATAAATGCAATAATCTATATTAGTTATATTAATAATAAAAATATATACATAATTATCCAAAAACAAATATATATATATATATATATATATATATATATATATATATACAAACAAACCCTAAAAACCTAGGACACCCTACGAGTATCCTAGGGCGGACTTGAGCCCTATTATCGCGTACGTAACCTACTAGTGTCACCTAGCAAGTATCAAAGTCCACGTAGTTCGACTACCCTAGGACTCTCCTATTGTAATCGATCATATCATCAAAAGTATTTCAACTTAATTCAAGACTCTAGCTTCGAGAGTTTTTATCCATTTGAAATTATTTATTTGAAATCATTTCAAATTAAAAGACTTTCACAAAATCCAAATATTTTAGATAATTCTGATCTTTAGAATTCAATTCCAATTGAAAATCTTTTTTAAAGATATTTCAAGAAAACAAATCGTATTAGGAGGAATCTCATTCCAAGGTAAAAATCTTAAAACATTTCAAATTCTTTTGAAAATCATTTAATAATCAAATTTTTCACAAAAATCATGTTTATTTCATAAAAATCACATTAAAAACCTTTTAGGGAACTTCTCGATTATAGACTCTCAAATCAAATGCAATACTCAAATCAGATAACGGTCTTTACAACACAGGACAGTCCTAGAGAAGGTCAAGTGACCTTCCTAAACCTAGGGTCTCTAACTAGCCCTAAAGTTAGTCTAAAAAAACCTAAAATCCTAATGCAATGCATGTTGTAATTTAAACAAATTAATCAAATATACATGAAATTGATTCTAACCATGCATGAAAATGCTCCTAAATGTACACTAATTTCACTATGTGAACCTAAACATGTTTCTAGGTTGGATTTGACCCTAAAAACAATTTTTAGAATAATTTAAAGGCATAAACAAACCCAGACAGATTTGAATACGAACTTTAAACCACTCTAAAAACCTTGAAAACAAAGAATAAAAATCATGAAGATGGCCTAGCATGCTTTCTACATGAATATACTATGAAAATGCTATAATAATCATGCAAAAACATGTCTTAAAAATGATAATTAAGCCTCTTTAAAACATATATTCAAATCTGGACAGATTTGAATACATGTTTAAAATACCCCAAAAATCATTTTTAATCCACAAAAATAACAAATAAACACCCTAGCATACAATCTAACATGCTTGACTAAATTACCATGCAAAAACATATCAAAACTACATAAAAATATGCTTAAACAATTATTTTAAACACAAGGGGATGATCTTACCTTTGCACGCTCCCTCGTACACAATTTATATATTCAAATCATCAAGTCCATATCAAGTGCTTAAATAATTATAAAAACATAAAAAATAATGACCCAAGACTCATCACATGTTGAAATAATGCATTAACATTCTTACACAATCATTATTATCGCATGTTTATCAAATGAGCACCATAGGATTTCAACGATCATGAAAACATACTAATACTTACCCTAGCATGCTCACATATATAAACTAATAACAAAAGACTCATCCTAAACATGTTTAATCACATAAAATCATAACAAGATTCATCATAAACATGCTTTCTCACATAAAATCACAATAAAACTAATCCAAATCATGCATACTGACATAAGATCATAGCAATGCTAACCCTAATCATGCATACTCACATAAAATCACAATAAAGCTAATCCTAATCATGCTTACTCATATAAAATAACATCAAAACTAACCCTAATCATACATATGACATGAAATAATAATAAAACTAACCCTAATCACATCTAATCACATGAAATCACAATAAAAGACATCCTAACATACTTGCTAACATACAATCATAATTAAACTAACTAATTCTAATCATGCTTGTTTACATAAAGTCCTAACAAGATTATTCCTAAGCATATTAAACATATTACTACCTTATATTAACCACTCATCCTATTCTAATCATGCATATATATATTTAATAAATATCAAAACAATCAAACATAAAAACTAATACTATGCTATCATACATGAACAAGTGAGAAGAGACTTATTCAATGGAAAAACACTCACCTTTCTCTCTTCTCCTTGATTAATCTCCTTCAAGTTCCAAGCCTTGAGTCCTTCTCCTTTCTTCTCCACCTTAGTTCTCTCCTTTAATGGTGTCAGAATGAAAAACCAGATCTGTAGCCTCCTTTTCTAACGCTAGAATTCATTGAACCTCCTCTCTCTAACTCTATCATGGTATATTTATAGAGTTAGGGTTTAAAAACATGAGTGGTTAGGATTAATCCATATAAAAATCATCTTAGGGCTTAGAATGAGTCATTCTAGGGTTTGCAAACTGAAACCTATTCGAATTTATCCAAAAAAATCAAATAAAGTCAGGCAAAATAGGTGGGAAAATCCAAAATTGCCAAAATTGCAAAAATGAGCTCGACCATCCTGGTGACCATCCAAGGCTGGACGGCTAGCCATCCTGGGCTGGACGGTTGGCCGTCCTAGCTTGGACGGTCACCAAGCTGACTTTCCCAATTTTTTCCAAATTTCAAGGGATTTCGTATTTTGGCCATATTTTGCTCAATTTGAATTCAAATTCGGTGATCCAGGTATCAAAACGACCGTGTTTTGATCCTCCAGATTTTTAGAAATTTTTTGGGTCAAAAATACTTGACCATGGTCAAGGGTTTTAGTAAAAAGCTAGCCAATTGACCCGGTTGTGCCAAAATTGGTCATACGACCATTCCTTGTTTTATAAAATTAATCAATTTGGCTTGCATCACTTCTAAAAACATGGTTTTAATATGAAATTGGTACTTGAAAACATATTTTGAAAATATTTGATTTTGGTGAAAATGACCAATTCAGGTCGATTTGAATAAAACCATAATTCAGCTCATTCTTACCCGTGGGATCGATTTTGGGCGAATCTATCCCAACCATTCTAAGGTTCAATTGGCATTCAAAATTCACTTCATATATCCATATAAACTCAATGAAACAATCTGTTTCGAATTCGGAGGTCATTCGGAAATTATACGAGAAAAAGAACGAAAATGCCCTTCAAGTCGTAAAAACCCTAATTACCTATCGAGCTCTCATCAGAATGCCATGAAAATTTATAGGGATGTTCTAAAACACCTCAAAAACCAAATGCAATACAAATGGGTTGATTCCAATCCAAATGTACACATGAAATAATGAATTGTCATTTTCCTCAGAAAATGGCAATTTGGGTAATTTGGTCTTTATAAGGCCAATTCCTCACCAAATAATCCACTCTTCGAGCTGACCATTTGCATAAATATATGATAGAAATAATTGGTAAAAATGGGGTGTCCACACCAAGCATAATAACATGGGAGAACCCACGGTCATATCCACAGAGAGTGGGGCTTTCTAAAAGGATCATTAGGTGTTGAAATCCAAAGAATGTGCAAGAAATTGTAAATCATGGGGGTTTTGTTGATATGATTTGGTAACCGATTGGTTTTCGTAATTAACACAAAGAAAGCAAGTGATAGGATTCTAGGGTTTCCACTCATCCACAACTAGGTAACAAGCATCTCTCATTGGCATTCTCATCTTGGATTCATTGAAGAATGGTCTTTGATAGATAATTTAACTTTAAAAACTTTTACAACAAAGAATGATAGAAGAATGATGGTACATGCTCACTTGGGCATTTGTGGACACCCCATTTTGACCAATTATTTTATTATATAAATGATTAACTTGAATAGTTGATCATTTAGTGGAGAATTGGGCTTGTAAAGACCAAACTACCTAAATTGCCATTTTTTGAGGAAAATGGACAATTCATTATTTCATGTGTACATTTGGATTAGAATCAATCAATTTGTGTTGCATTTGACTTTTGAGGTGTTTTAGAACATCCCTGTAAATTTTCATAACATTCTGATGAGAGCTCGATAGGTAATTAGGATTTTTGCGACTTGAGGGGCATTTTCGTCATTTTTCTCGTATAATTTCCGAATGACCTCCAAATTCGAAACGGATTGTTTCATGAGGTTTATATGGATGTAGGGAGTGTATTTGAAGTGTCAATTGAGCTTTTGAATGGATGGAATGGATTCGCCTAAAATCGATCTTACGAGCGAGAATGAGCCAAATTAGGGTTTTATCTAAATCGACCGTGAATTGATCATTTTCACCAAAAGAAAATATTTTCAAAATATGTTTTCAAGTACCAATTTCATATTAAAACCATGTTTTTAGAAATGGTGCAAGCCAAATTGATCAATTTTATAAAACAAGGAATGGTCATATGACTAATTTTGACACAACCGGGTCAATTGGCTAGCTTTTTGCTAAACTCCTTGACCATGGTCAAGTATTTTTTACCCAAAAACCTTATAAAAATGTGGAGGATCAAAACACGGTCGTTTGGATACCTGGATCATCGAATTTGGATGAGAATTGACCAAAATATGGCCAAAATACGAAATCCCATTGAAAATGAGAGAAATTGGGGAAAGTTCACAAGGTGACCGTCCTAGCTAGGACGGCCAACCGTCCAGCCCAGGACAGCTAGCCGTCCAGCCTAGGATGGTCACCAGGATGTTCGACCATATTTTGCAATTTTGGAAGTTTCCCACCCATTTTGGCCGATTTGGTTCGATTTTTTGGATATAATTCGAAGGGTTTCAGCTTTCAAACCCTAGCTAGGGGGACTTGTTCTAAGCCCTAGGATTGTTTTTAGATGGATTAATCCCAACCATTCAAGGTTTTTAAACCCTAACTTTATAAATACACTACTATAAAGTTGAAAGGGGGAGGTTCACAAGGTTCAAAGGATTCTAGGGTTAGAAAAAAGAGGCTACAGATCTGATTTTTCATTCTTACACCATTGGAGGAGAGAACTAGAGTGAAGGAGAGAGAAGAAGAAGGACCATAATTTTATCTTGGTTTTTGATTCCTATGTAAATTTTCATCTCTTGTTTATATATATATATATATATATATATATATATATATATATATATATATGATTTTGTTAGTCTTAGTTTGAGTTTGATTATCCATGATGTTTGTATAATATATTTGTATGTTTAGAATAGGGTGTTATTTGTAATAATTTTATGTATATATGCATGATTAGAATTAGTTTTATTGTTATTTTATGTGAGTAAGCATGATTAGAATTAGCTTTATCATTATTTTATGTTAGTATGCATGTCTAGGGTTAGCTAACTTTATTGAGATTTTATGTTAGTATGCATGTCTAGGGTTAATGCAATTTTATTGTGATTTTATGTGGGTATGCATGTTAGGGTTAGCTTTGTCATGATTTTATGTATATATGCATGATTAGAATTAGCTTTATCATTATTTTATGTGTAAGCATGTTTAGAATAGATATTGATATGTTCATATTGTTATTTGAATCTCTTAATGTTTGATTGATGGTATTAATGATGATATGAATGTGTTAATATGTTATTTTGACATGTGATGAGTCTTGAGTCTTTTTGTTTATGCTTTTTATGATTATTTAAACACTTGCCATGAATTTAATTGTTTGAATATACAAATTGTGTACGAGGGAGCGTGCGAAGGTAAGATCCTCCCCTTGTGTTTAAATTAATTATTTAAGCATATTTTTGTATAGTTTTTATATGATTTTGCATGGCAATTTAATCAAGCATGTTAGATTGTATGCTAGGGTGTTTATTTGTTATTTCTGTGGATTAAAAATGATTTTTTGAGGTGTTTTAAGTACGTATTCAAATCTGTCCAGATTTGAATATGTGTTTTAAATGGCTTAATTATCATTTTTAAGTCATATTTTGCATGATTCTTAAAGCATTTTCATAGTATATTCATGTAGAGAGCATGCTAGGCCATCTTCACATTTTTTATTCTTTGTTTTCATAGTTTTTAGAGTGGTTTAAAGTTCATACTCAAATCTGTCCGGGTTTGTTTATGTCCTTAAATCGCTTCTAAAAATTATTTTAGGACCAAATCAAATGTAGAAATATGCCTAAGTTCACATAGTTTAATTAGTATGCATTTAGGAACATTTTCATGCATTGTAGAATTGATTTGGATGTATATTTGTTTAATTTATTTAAAATTCCAGCATGCATTGGCATTAGGATTTTAGGATTTTAGACAAACTTTAGGGCTAGTTAGAGACCCTAGGCTTAGGAAGGTCACTTGACCTTCCCTAGGACTGTCCTTTGTTGTAAAGATCATGATCTGAATTAGGTGTTTTAATCGATTTGAGAGTCAATCTTCGAGATATTTTATAAAAAGATTTTTGATGTAATATTTATAAAATAAACATGATTTTATGAGAGATTTGATTATTAAATGATTTTTTCAAAAGAATTTGAAATGTTTTAAGATTTTTTACCTTGGAATGAGATTCCTCCCTATATGATTTGCTTTCTTGAATAATCTTTGAAAAAGATTTTCAATTGGAATTGAATTCTAAAGATAAGAATTGTTTAGAATATTTGGATTTTGAAAAAGTCTTTTAATTTGAGATGATTTCAAATTAATGATTTTAAACGGATAAAAACTCTCGAAACTAGAGTCTTGAATTAGGTTGAATACCTTTGATGATGTGATCGATTACAATAGGAGAGTCCTAGGGTAGTCGAACTACGTGGACTTTGATACTTGCTAGGTGATACTAGTAAGTTACGTAGGCGCTAATAGGGCTCAAGTCCGCCCTAGGATGCCCGTAGGGTATTCTAGGTTCTTAGGGTTTGTTTGTATATTTTTTTTTATTAATATAACTAATATAGATTATTGCATTTATATCACTATTTTGTTGGTTGATTATATTATTTAGGATTGTTTGCATTAAGAATTTAAATAGCCCAAATAAATTAGAAGTCCTTTAGTTAGGGCGAGGTGGGTGCCTACAGGTGAAAGCTTGGAACCTTCCCACCTCGTAACCTTGCTCCCGGATCCAACGCTGGTTTGTAGACTATCTTTTCATTGGAATGGAGTTGGTTTTGTTTTTGATTTTAAAATAAAACATTTTTATGGTTTCCTTATTCCTTAAAAATAAGGTGGTGACTCCTTTGTTTGTTTTCTAAAAATCCCTAATCACCGCCAGGTGATAATGTGGACCCATAAGCCCCGCCCAAAAATCTGGTCCACAGCATTTTAACAAACACTTAAAGTGCATATAGGTTCAAGTACAATGTGTACCAAAATTTACTTGTTCACACATTGTCAAGAAGATGCCAAACTAAGCATTATGAAGAGGTAGTGAGTATTTATCATCATACAACTTCCATTTAAGCACAAAGAGATGAGAGAGTGTTGTTACCTTGGTTGGTGATGAGTTTCCACTGTTCGAATCCTATCTTGGAGGTTTAGAACTCCATTACAACTAAGTTATGAACTATAAATGCAAGAACGACCAACATAAATGCAAAAGAGATGGAAATAAATGCTATTGATTAATGTAAAGACAAATAAACAAAGTTTAGAGGTCAAACTACAGATTAAAAGAGCTAAACTAAGGGTTATAAGTGATTAACAACAAGAACTAAGATGAATCTAAGCTAAACTATGTAGAAAATGCATGAAACCCTAGAAATGAGAGAAAACCTAAGCTAAACTATGTAACCTAAGAGAAAACTAAGTGAGAACTCTCATTCAGATGAAAAAAATCGTATTTATACATCCCCTTAGGGTTACAGTGAAATGGGAGCCAAAGGACAAGAGTACCCTTGCAAAAAAGACAATTTACGAACACAACAGCTGAGATCTCGACCTTTTGTACAGGTATAGGGCTTCTTGCACCAGTACAAAAACACACTGCATCCAAAAGTAACATTTTGTACCGGTACAAAATTGCCTATACCGGTACAAAATTGCAGAAATGCTGAAATGCATCATTTTCCCAGCTTGACAAGTCACCAACTCTCCGAACGCCTCCAATGATGAAAAAGGCTTCACCAAACACCTTGATTAGGCAAATTTGACTCTCCAACAACCGGCAACGGCGAGAACTGATAAAAAATCTAGCTCATTTGTGAACAAAAGATGGGAGAGATGCACCGTTCAACACCCATTGTCCTGAAACAAGACCAAATTGTCAAACGCACCTATTCCACGCATAAAACATCCCAAATGCATGATAAAAGCAATAAAAACACTGTATAAATCATGTGAAATATGTGTTAAACACACCCCCTAACTTAAGCCTTGTTCGTCCCGAACAAAGGTCAAAAATAAATGAAACAAAACGGAAAGGAAGATCAATTGCATCTTTCACTATCATATAGCAAACAAGGATGAAAATGATACTAAAAGCTTCATAAAGTATGCAAATATTTGAAACAGCTAAGCATGAATCTTCCCAGTGTATGTGTTGAATACCCGAATGGAAAACACTTACCCTAAGCGATGTAATTAAGTAAGCCAATAGAAGAGTGGATATGGATATGAATAAGGTTGCTAAAAGAGAAATTTCAAGATAAGCTCAAGACATTCATTCAAAATGCTAAAATGCTCAAAAAGGAACAAACACAATGTAAGAAATCAAAAAGGTCTTTTTGGCTTGAAATGACCGAGGGTACAAACAGGCTTTCAAACAAAATGGGTGTTGACAACACTTTGGCTAAGGCCACTACCATTTTTAGCCAACACCACCTTCATAACCCTCTAGACCTCACAACTTAAACTTAAAACACTACTGAAATAATGAGAAGCTTAACTCAACTAAAACAAAAAATCCTAAAACTACCCAAACACAACTCCATTACTCCTCAGCGGACTCTTCCTCCTCAATAGAGAAATCTTCCTGATACACACAGTTGTCCAGTTCATCGGAGTCTCCTTCCAAGTTAGGAAGGGGCGACTCAGCAGCAGAGGGCTCACCTCTCAGGGTATGGACTTCTCTCTCCAACCTAGCCAATCTGTGGTTGATTTGCTTTTGTTTTCCCAAAATGCACTTAAACTAGCCCTTGATTCTGCGTACCATTCTCTTAAGTGGAGATGTACTTGATTTGTTTGCTGGTGATGCTGCTGTGGGAGCCTGAGATGAAGTGCCCCTTTTGGGAGCAGCCTTACTTTTTCGCTCGGTGCCACCGGTGAAAGGACCAAGTTTGGGAGGTACAAGCTTCTCCCCTGCTGGCTTCTTTATTCCCTCATCAAGAACGATTTTGGTGATTAGGACTGGATATGGCATGTGGGTCTTCCAGTGGGTGATCTTGATAAAATCTCTCATTACACACCACATGACACTAGCATGGTTGATCAACCCACCATTCATCACTTCATATAGAATTTTAACTTCCTCTTCTTAGGGTGCTTTTTCTTTTTCTTTTGGTACCAAGCAGTTGTGAATGATTTTGTTCATGAGAGCGTACTCAGGCTTGAATTTCCCTTGCGTGAATTCACTTTGAACAAATGCTTCAATCCTCCTCGGGTTCATACACATGGCCACAACTAACTCGTAAGGGCTCTTCAAAATCAAAGAACGGAAGGGATAAGGCCTGTCAGATGTTTGAGGGCGCTTGTATTTCAGTGCTTCAACAATGGTCTGTGGGGTAATAACTAAGGGTTTCCCCATCACTGTAGTTTTCAAAACAAATTCCCTTTCAGCATCCTCCCGCATATTGGAATAGAAATCCCTCACAAAAGATGTTACATAACCTTCAACATCATTGAACAAAAATCCCACACCTTGTTTTTTCAACGCCTCAATGACAGGATGAAAGCCTTTGAACTTTTCGTCGAGAATCCCCCGCTTACAGTTTATACCCCTCTTAGCTATTGATTACTCCCAAGTCTCCTTTCGCTCCTCATTGGGGTCCTCAAAAAAAGCCTCGATGTCATCATCGTCACTATCTGAAACAACCCTCTTGCCCTTGTCTTTATTGCTTGAGGCACCAGTGCCTTTCTTAACAGGCTTAGAATGGTCACTTTTTCGCTTCTTGACGGCTCGTTCAACAGATCTCTCAACAACCTTACCCTTGCCCTTGGCATTTTTAGTGCGGGCTGTCACTATCAAAATCAACCCAAGCACAGAAAAGAGCAACAACGGTGCAGTCACACAATCCTACATGCTCATCTCAATTAAAACGACACCCCCCTTCTTCACATCATTCAAAAACTTCCTCCCAACAGCCTCCATAACCATCACAATCCACACAAAAACAAAAAAGTATGCTAGCACAACTATAAAACAATCCTCAATCACAACCCAGCAGTATACAACCCAATAGTTCAAGATAGATGAAGTGTAATGCCCAAATGTAACATAGGAGAGAACCACTTACCCCAAAAAGAACTTGAAATGGCAAAATCCAAATAGAACATCCCAAAATCCAAGCCAAAATTTGCAAAATCCCCTTTTCGAATGGTGTTCTTGTGGAGAAATGGTAATTGAGAGATTTTAGAGGGTTGGAATCGTTGGTGAAAGGTTGAAAATCTAATTTGTGGTAATTTGGGTGAGGATTTGGGGTGAACTAGGGTTTTGGGGATGAAAATGAGAGAGAGAATGGAGAATGATGGGTATAAGGGTGTGGAATGGTGTAGATTAGTGTTTGGGAGTAGGGAAAATGATCTAGGGTTAGGGTTTTGATTGAGAGAAAATGGTGAGAAAGAGAGAGAAGTTCGGGTGTTAGAGAGGGGTGAGAGAAATGAGTGCTTTAAAAGGGGACTTAGGGTTTAAAATGCAGAAATTGGGAATTTTCGGGGTTTTATACCGGTACAGGGATTTTTGTACTGGTACAAAAACATACTGCCTTCAGGCTTGAGATTTTGTACCGGTACAAAAACACCTGTACCGGTACAAATTTGTAGAAATGCATATTTTCACTTATTTTGCCCACACCAAGCTTCAAAACTCCAATTCAGCTAATCCTTCGCCCAAAACCAAATGGGACATCCCAAAACACCTTCCTAAACTTTCTTAACACCCCCAAACTTGCTTTGGAATACTCTTACTCAAAATGACCCCTTGGATTCTAATGTTTGAACCGAATTGGCAACTTTTTGGCTCGAATAGGGTACTAGTGGAACTTTTTGAAGAAATGAGGATCGAAAGAACAAAGAAAGCCTAAAATCATATTTCAAACATGCACGAATGTTCCAAAGTGAGCATAATGCATTGAAATGAGATGAAATGCAAAATTGAGCCTTGAAGAGCAGAATATAGCAAAAATGAACTTTTAAAGCTGTAAAACATTAATTTTCAACAGAATGGCATGCCAAATGCATCCAAAGCTAATGGTGAGATAATTAACACCTATTATAGAAGCAAAAATAGATGGTAATGAAGTGTCAATACTCAAATACATTGGTATGGCTAAGCCTCATTCATTGGTGTGCATGTGCTTTAGGGGAAAATTCAACTAGCATTGACATATTTCAAAGAAGAGCATATTGTACAAGTTTAAAGTCTCGATCTCATACAAGCTCAAAAATGAAAGTTATAGAGCAACATGAGCAACATGCATAAAAAATTTTCAGTATGGCAATAAAAAAGATTGAGTTATGAGTATTTTGCAAAATTTTAACAAAAAACTACCCTATGTGAACCACTTACACAAATGTAACCATGTACACAAATGTAACCTCCCCCATAACTTAGAAATGTGCATTGTCCTCAATGCATGAAGAAAAAAAAAAGCACTCAAGACAAAATGGGAGGAAGGGGAACAAAAGCACTTGTGTATAACCTATGAAACTGCTATGACCTGCACATGGGTTAGGATATCCACATTCCAATGAAATAGCCAAGAAAATAAAAGAAAAGATTATGTACAATGAGTAACAACAGAAATTACGCAGATGGTATGTCCTGGTATACTGGATCTACCAATTCCTCAATGCTCTCCTGACGGTCAAAGTTCTCAATAAAAGACTTTAAGCGCTGACCGTTGACTTTAATGATTTTCCCATTCTCGGGATTCTCGATTTCAACTGCGCCATAGGGATGGACTGTTTTGACCACAAAGGGGCCAGTCCACCTTGAACGGAGCTTGCTTGGAAAGATGTGCAGACGGGAGCTATACAAGAGTACCTTCTGATGGGGCTCAAAGGTCTTCCTCATAATATTTTTGTCATGGAACAGCTTGACCTTTTCCTTGTAAATTCTGGAGCTCTCATAAAACTCGCGCTTCATTTCATCAAGCTCATTCATCTGCAACATCCGCTGTTGACCTGCTTTAGCCAAGTTAAAATTTAAAGTTTTAATGGCCCAATATGCCTTGTGCTCCATTTCCACTGGCAAATGACAAGCTTTGCCATACACTAGCCTATAAAGAGAAATACCAAGAATGGTTTTAAAAGCAGTGCGGTATGCCCAAAGAGCATTGGTTAGTCTAAGAGACCAATCCTTGTGATTCGGGTTAACCGTCTTTTCCAAAATGTGTTTTATCTCCTTATTAGCTAATTCGGCTTAGCCATTGGTCTGAGGGTGATAGGCAGTGGAAACTTTTTGTGTGACTCCATACTTTTTAACCAAGTTTTCAAAAGGCCTATTGCAAAAATGGATCCCACCATCACTAATGATTGCCCGAGGCATCCCAAAACCAGAAAAAATATGTTCCTTCAAAAATTTCAAACCACCTTGTGGTCATTCGTTCTCGTTGGGATAGCCTCCACCCATTTGGAGACATAGTCCACCGCCAGTAAAATATACAAGTACCAACAAGAGGAGGGAAAAGGACCCATGAAGTCTATGCCCCAACAGTAAAAAATTTCAATGATTAAAATGGGGGTAAGAGGCATCATGTTCCTTTTAGTAACACCTCCTAATTGTTGGCACCGAGAACAAGTTTTGTAAAATTCAAATGAGTCTTTAAACAGTGTTGGCCAATAAAAACCGGCTTGCAAGATCTTGTCAGCTATTTTCCTAGCAGAAAAGTGCCCTCCACAAGCCTCAGAATGACAGAAGGTGAGCACCCCAATTTGTTCGTCATTGGGCACACACCTTCTCATCAACTTATCCGGGCAGTATTTGAAAAGGTAGGGATCATCAAAAAAGTATTTTTTAACATCAACCAAAAATTTCCTCTTTTGTTGAGAAGTCCACTTAGATGGGATTTGTCCTGTCACAAGATAGTTTATAATGTCAGCATACCAAGGACAATTAACAAGAGCAAACAATTGCTCGTCAGGGAAAGTGTCACTTATGGGCAGACCCTCATTAGCTGTCTCTAATATCAAACGAGAGAGGTGGTCAGCTACCACGTTCTCGACTCCTTTCTTATCTTTTATGGTCAAGTTGAACTCTTGGCAAAGAAGGATCCACCTAATGAGATGGGGCTTAGTATCCTGCTTAGAGAGCAAGTACTTCAGCGCCGCATGATTAGTGAAAATGACTATGGGGGACCCTACAATGTAAGACCTGAACTTATCTAGGGCAAAAACTACAGCTAAGAACTCTTTTTCCGTGGTTTTATAATTCGACTGGGCGGAATCGAGAGTCTTACTAGCATAGTAAATCACAAAGGGTCTTTTATCTTCCATTTTCCCTAAGACAGCTCCTACGGCGTAGTTACTAGCATCACACATTATTTCAAAAGGAAGGTCCCAAACAGGAGGTCGCATGATAAGAGGTGCAATCAACATACTTTTTAATTTTTCAAAAGCCTCTTCGCATGCTTGTGACCATTCAAAAACAACATCCTTGGCAAGTAAATTTCACAAGGGATGAGATATAGCACTGAAATTCTTTATGAACCTCCTATAAAAACCTGCGTGACCTAGGAATGACCGTATGTCTTTAACACATTTAGGAGTGGGTAAATTAGAAATTAGCTCAACCTTGGCCTTATCTACCTCTATTCCTTTCTTGGACACTATGTGTCCCAACACAATCCCTTGTGTCACAATAAAGTGACATTTTTCCTAATTCAACATTAAGCTCTTCTCCTCACATCTCTCCAAAACTTTCCTCAAATTCTCTAGACATCCCTCAAAAGAATCTCGAAAAATGGAGAAATCATCCATAAAGATCTCCATGATGTTCTCTACCATGTCACTGAAAATGCCCATCATGCACCGTTGAAAAGTTCCCGACGCATTACATAATCCAAAGAGCATATTTCGAAAGGCAAAAGTGCCAAAGGGACATGTAAAGGTGGTTTTCTCTTTGTCTTCTAAAGCTATTTCTATTTGATTGTACCCAGAGTAACATCAAGAAAGCAATAAAACTCATGCCTAGCGACTCTCTCCAACATTTGGTCCAGAAAAGGTAGGGGAAATGGTCTTTCCTAGTGCCAACATTTCCTGTACACCCTCCACCCCGTAGTAACTCTAGTCGGTATGAGTTCATTTTGTTCATTCGCCACCACAATGACCCCGGATTTTTTTGGAACAACTTGGGTAGGGCTCACCCATTTGCTATCGGCAATAGGGTAAATGACGCCTACATCTAAGAGTTTCAAAACTTCTTTCTTGACAACTTGCTTCATGACTGGATTCAACCTACGCTATGGTTGTCTAAATGGTTTGACATCTTCTTCCAAGTAAATTCTATGAATACAAATCAAAGGGCCAATTCCCTTAATATCCGCGATGGTCCATCTTATGGCGGTTTGGTGGGCCTTAAGGATTTCTATGAGTTTGCTTCTTGATCATGATCTAAAAAAGATGAAATAATCACAGGGAAAGTCTCTTCACTACCTAAAAAGGCATATTTTAAATGGGGAGGGAGAGGCTTCAATTCTAGTTTTGGTGGCTTCTCTTTTGATGGCAAACTTTTCTCCTCAAGAGGAGGTACTTCCTCAAATCTAGGTGTCCACCCATTAGTTTCCATCACTTCACTATGTTTCAGTATGGAGTATAGAAACTCCATTTCAGGTGTGGCCACCTCTTCAACACACTTAGGGCTCACTAAACAAAACTTTAGAGGGTCATCACATGAAAAATGATCAACATATTCCTGTACCACAGATTCTATCACGTTCACCTTACAAATGTCTTCAGCATCCCCTACTTCCTTGATAACATTGAAAATGTTTAGGTTCACAGTCATGTTGCCAAAAGACAACGTCATTAACCCACCCCGACAATGTATTATGTGAAAGAATATGTGCA
>JAESVK010061615.1:25121-40155 GCA_017140935.1 Hamamelis virginiana
ATGATCAGGAACATATCTAGAATAGATGTTCTTGAGAATCATATGTCTCTCTATCTCAGCACTTGAGATACAATTCTCTGTCATGCTATTCAAGGACATTATCATGAACAGTTATAAATAACACAAGTTTACATGATAATATAAAAGCCATTTTATAGATGAATAAGATTCATACAATAACATAAATGAAATTAAAGTTCCCTAATAACAACCTACTAATTGGTTTTAGGGCACACTTCTAACACTTTAGGGATAATGGGCTCATCATTCACATCTTCATCCCCTTTTGATTCATTTTGAAATTTTTTTGAAATTTCTTTTGGAAGATCCTTGGGGTGGATGGTTTTGTCAATTATTTTCCCACTTCGGAGAGTGGAGATGGCCTTACATTGTTCAAAAGTCCCTTCATTTTGATTGGAAGTCCCAACACTATTTTGACCTTGGGGGTTTTAAATTGGTTGAGAGGGAAATTTTCCCTTTTTTTATTGAGAATTCCCCAAAGAAGAGGTCAATTTAGTAAGTTGAGACTGAACATCATTTATAGCTGTGCGAAACTCATTGTTTGTTGTTTGTTGAGATTGGACAAATTGGGCTACAATATCCTCCAAATTTCTTTTGTGGGGTGGTTGGTAAGATTGTTGATTTTGATTTCCTTGAGAAAAAAGGGGAAAGCTTTGATTAGGATTCACAGAAAATCCTTGTGGCCATTGATTTTGAAAAGGAAGGACTTGATTTGAAAAACCAGGATTTTGATTTTGAAAATGGTATACTTGATTTTGAGAATTGGAACTTTGGCCTTGAAAGTGAAAGCTTTGCCCATGGTTAGAATAACCTTGATGAGCATGAGTATTTCTTTGATTTGATGAAGGATTCGCCCCATCATTTTTCCAACTAAAGTTTGGATGCTTACCTTACCCCGAATTATAAGTATCAGACTATAGATTGAAAGGCTTCCTAGGGGGGTTTAGAGCATGGACTTGCTCTTGAACGGCTCCTTTGATGGTGGGAAGAGTAGGTACTTGAACTTAAAATGAGGTGCGCAATAGAATCCCAAGCGTAGAAGTCTACCGGTCGTCAAGCAATAAATACTAGGGAGTCCCTAGGTCATATCCACAGGGAGTGGAACAGGTCCAAATGATCCTTAGGTGTTGATAACCAAAGAATGTAAAAGAAAGTGTAAAATCATGGGGGTTGATTGTTGTTGAGTTGTTTGTGCCAAATTGATGGCAAATTGCAAATGAAAACTAATTAATTGAAGAGGATGGGTCCTATGAATTCATTCCTTCCAAACCTTTGGTACAAGTATTTCTCATAATGATTCACATCTAAGATCCATTGAAGAATGGTCTTCGATGGGGGATTTAACTTTAAAAGCATTTGGAAATGAATTCTCATCTCGGATCCATTGAAGAATGGTCTTTGATGGAAGATTCAGCAATAAAAGCTCAATTGAGTAACCCGAAATAATGGAATAAAACCCAACACTCTCTTTGACATTTTAGCAAACATGTGGCGTGCATATGTGCTCAATAACCAAACATAACAAGTCATGCAATGGTCATGAATATGACACCACAAGTGTTCACAAGATAAGAGAGGATCAAACATCATTTCATAAACATTAAAGGTTCAAGAAATGAGAAAATACCATTTACCTAGGTTTTGAAGAGGAAATCCGCCATAGAACTCACCTTCTTGATGTTTAGCTAGCCATGGAAGATGACAAATGCACAAAGATGAACAAGAAATGCAAGAAACATTGAAATAAATGCTATTCTATTTATTGAAGATGGAATACAAAGTTTTACAAGCTAAGAACTAAGATACATTACATAAACTTGAAGGAAAACTAAAAGTAGAACTAATCTACTCCTAAAACTAAGAGAAAAACCTAAACTAACCTAAGAGACTAACGAAGAACAAGAAAAGAGAATAAGAGAGAGCAAATCAGCTGAGAAAAGAGTTTAAATACCCCCCCATTAGGGCTACAAAACATGGGGACCAAAGTACAAGAGTGCCCTTGCAAAAGGGGCAAATTCCAAGCAACCCGGGTGAATTCTCAAGCAGGGGTACCGGTACCTCTTTAGGGGGGTACCGGTACCTTTAGGTACTACAAAGGGGGTACCGGTACCTCTTTAGGGGGTACCGGTACCCTTTATACAAAATTTCCCGAAATGCTCTAAAAATGCCTTACGAAAGCCTCCGACTTCAAATGGTCATATCTCTCTCATCCGGAGTCGGATTTGGACGTTCTTTATATGCACGCGAAGCTTGAGAAGTCTTCTTTCCAACCATGGTGGTCTCATTGTCCAATTAAATCTGGAGAGAAACAATTTTTCCAAAATGTCCAGATTGGCCGGTTTTTGCACTTCATGACTTCGTTTGCCCATATCTCCCAAACCACTTGGCATTTAGCTTTGAAATTTGATATGTGACATCTAGACATACTTAGAAGTATGTTCTAATAGTCCCATGAACTTTGAAGACTTCCAAGGCTTGACTCCAGGCTCTCACTTTGCATGCAAAAAGCATCCATTTTAGCGCATTCAACCTGCAAGGGCTCAAAAACAACAAAAGAGTCAAATGCACCTATTTACAAGAATAAATAGCTCAAGTATGTACAAAATGATGGGAATAATGCAATGAAAGTATGCAATATTATGGTGCAATCAGTAGGACAATCCCTAGTGGAGTGAATAGGGTCCTCACAAATGAGGCATGGTTCCTCTACCTTAGGCACGACAGGTGTAGGAGGTACATTAAGTACGACAGGTACCGCAGTAACCTCATTGACTTTTTGCATCTCTAAAGCCTCTAACTTCCTAGTTAAACTTGCCACCTTGGCTTGAAGGTCATCATGTTCCTTAAGTTGGAACTTTCCACTACTACTTGGGTTGTTAGCTCTCTTTGCAATATCGGGAGTTGTGTTAACCTCCCAGTTGCGCGCACTCTTTGACAACTTATCAAAGTATGGGATTGCTTGCTCGGGCGATTTCTCTAAAAGTTCCCCACCACTCATCATTTAGAGGAATTGCTTAGTCTCACGGGTCAAACCATGGTAGAAATAACCTACAAGTTTACCTACGTCTAGTCCATGATGGGGAATTGCATTTATCAAATCTTTGTACCTTTCCCAAGCACCTGCGAATGCCTCATTTGGTTCTTCAGTAAAGTTTTGGATCATGCGCAGCAACATGTTGGTTCTAGCAGGTGGAAAGAATTTTTCCAAGAAAGCTTTTTGTAGTTCTTCCCAAGTGCGGATGGAATTAGGAGTTAAAGCATGAAACCACAATTTTGCCTTATCCTTAAGATAAAATGGAAAAAGAGTAATGCAACTGATGTCAATGGGTGAACCAGTTGACAAGAACGCACTACACACATCTGTAAAATCCCTCATGAAAGAATATGGCATTTCAGAATCAAAGTCATGAAACTCAGGTAAAAGTCGAATCATTTCAGGTTTTAGGACAAAACGACCGGCCTCTTGAGATGAGATTATACATGATGGTATGGTGGTTCTGTAAGGGTTGAAGATTTCCCTCAAAGTCCTTCCCAAATTAACCATAGGGATGTCGGGTTGTCTATTCTGCTGCATGTTTTGATTCATGTTTTGTTGAAAATTTTGATTCATATTTCCCCCACCAGGTGCAGGGGTTGCAGGCGGAATGACATCATCCCTTCGCCCTTGAGGCTCATTTGGAAAGTCTTGATCATTTGCAATTTTTTGAAAAGGTTGATTTTGGTTGTGCTCCATTGATGGAGAGGATGGTTGAGCCAAGTTAGGTCTCAAATTTGGATTTTCAGGTTCTTGTTGTGTCCAATTTCTCACAAGTCGGTTTCCCTCACCACGAGTCCAAGCCGACATGCAACAACTGTACACAACGAATTACACTACAAAGAATTTCTTTTTACACAAAGAGTTAGGAAAAACTTACCGGATTCGCAATGCAATTGTGAATTACCACTAGCTCTTCCTTGGATCACTTCTAAGTACGAGCCACTCCCCGGCAACGGAGCCAAAAATGCTCGTCTTTTGTAGGTGTGCTCGAATACTTCCCAAGCGTATGAGTTGATACATCGCCAAGCATAATAACATGGGAGAACCCACGGTCATATCCACAGAGAGTGGGGCTTTCTAAAAGGATCCTTAGGTGTTGAAATCCAAAGAATGTGCAAGAAATTGTAAATCATGGGGGTTTTGTTGATTTGATTTGGTAACTGATTGGTTTTGGTAATTAACACAAAGAAAGCAAGTGATAGGATTCTAGGGTTTCCACTCATCCACAACTAGGTAACAAGCATCTCTCATTGGCATTCTCATCTTGGATCCATTGAAGAATGGTCTTTGATGGATAATTTAACTCAAAAGCTTTTACAACAAAGAAGGATAGAAGAATGATGGTACATGCTCACTTGAGCATTTTAACAAACACTTAGAGTGCATATAGGTTCAAGCACAATGTGTACCAAGATTCACTTGTTCACACATTGTCAAGAAGATGCAAAACTAAGCATTATGAAGAGATAGTGAGTATTTATCATCATACAACTTCCATTTAAGCACAAAGACATGAGAGAGTGTTGTTACCTTGGTTGGTGATGAGTTTCCACTGTTCGAATCCTATCTTGGAGGTTTAGAACTCCATTACAACTAAGTTATGAACTATAAATGCAAGAACAACCAACATAAATGCAAAAGAGTTGGAAATAAATGCTATTGATTAATGTAAAGACAAATAAACAAAGTTTAGAGGTCAAACTACAGATTAAAAGAGCTAAACTAAGGGTTACAAGTGATTAACAACAAGAACTAAGATGAATATAAGCTAAACAATGTAGAAAATGCATGAAACCCTAGAAAATGAGAGAAGACCTAAGCTAAATTAAGTAACCTAAGAGAAAACTAAGTGAGAACCCTCATTCAGATGAAAAAAATTGTATTTATACATCCCCTTAGGGTTACAGTGAAATGGGAGCCAAATGACAAGAGTTCCCTTGCAAAAAAGACAATTTACGAACACAACAGCTGAGATCTTGACCTTTTGTACCGGTACAGGACTTCTTGTACCGGTACAAAAACACACTGCATCCAAAAGTAACATTTTGTACAGGTACAAAATTGCCTGTACCGGTACAAAATTGCAGAAATGCTGAAATGCATCCTTTTCCCAGCTTGACAAGTCACCAACTCTCCGAACGCCTCCAAGGATGAAAAAGGCTTCACCAAACACCTTGATTAGGCAAATTTGACTAGCAAACAACCGGCAACGGCGAGAAGTGATAAAAGATCTAGCTCATTTGCGCACAAAAGATGGGGGAGATGCACCGCTCGACACTCATTGTCCTGAAACAGGACCAAACTGTCAAACGCACCTATTCCACGCATAAAACATCCCAAATGCTTGATAAAAGCAATAAAAACACTGTATAAATCATGTGAAATTTGTGTTAAACATAATCTAGCACATTGATGTCATTAAGAGACCCTAGTAGCCCAAACATTGCATATCAGATCCAAAGATCATATGAAGCAACGGCTTCCAATATAACTGTTGGTGCATGTATATGATCGGAATACATTCCATGCCATGCAACTGGATAATTCTTCCACTTCCAATGCATGCAGTCAATGCTCCCCAACATCCCTAGAAAGCCACGACTTTCGTTAATTTGCAGTAGTCTACGGGTATCATGTTCATTTGGCGATCGCAAGTATTCATCTTCAAATACTACAATAACTCCCTTTAAAAATCTTTTAAGACTCTCTGTGGTGATGCTTTCACCGATCTGTACATAGTCATCCACTGAATCTGCTGAAACACCATAAGCAAGCATCCTAATAGCAGCTGTCATTTTCTGAAAGGGCGACAAACCGAGAACTCCACAGGCATCATGTCTTTGGACAAAGTATGGATCATTCGTGTAATACCCTAAAAATTTTATTGTGCTATTTTATTTATTTATTTATTTATTTATTTATTATTTTAAATAGAGTTGGGGGTATTTTATAAGCTAAGAAGTTTCGAATTTTTTTAAATTTAATAAAGTTTTGAGGGTAATTCAAAAAGTTTTATTTAAACTAAGGGCATCCTTGCAAATCAAAGAAATCAGATTATTTATTTATTTATATTTTTTTTTTTTGCAAGTGAGCCCCTAGTCTCTCTTTTTAAACCCGTGGTTGGCTCCTTCACACTTCACTTTCAGTCTGTGAAGAGCTTAAGAGAGAGAGAGACCCGAGTGTAGAGTGAGAAGAAAGGGGGGGGAGGCTGCCGGAGTGAAGTGTAGGTCACCGGATCCCCTTGCCGGAATCTTTCCTTTCCTCCCTTAGAGGTAAGTCTGAGCTTTTGTGCTTAAACTTTCCTTCCTTCTTTCTTCTTCCCAGCCCTCGGGTACCCACTGGATCTTTTGAGTTAAGAGATTTTCTTTGCATGCAAAGTATCTTTGGGTCTCATGAAATCATATAGCTTGCATGTTAATTTGGATGGGTGATTTGTTAAATTTAAGCTCTGATCTTTTAAATCCTGGTAAAAATTTTCTCAAATCATATTCTAATAGTGTGTTTTGCATTTTGTGAACTTGCTGGAGTGTGAATCTGTTACATGCATGACTGGTTTAATATATTTTGGTTCATTTCAATCACCGATTTGATAAATCTTGGAATGTTGATTTCTAAAAACTGGGATAACCGAGCATGGAGTCCCCTGTTTTGAGTATATGTTTCAGGTCAGCACTTGATAAAAAAGAATACCTCATATTTTCATGTCTCATTTTGAGTTTGATAGTTAAATCATAGTTGCGTTGGGTCTGCATGTAACAAATCTGAAAAAGGGGAGGGTATGTGTTAAGGATGGCCGTGAGCAGCCATGGCTGCTCTGTTTGAATTTTGATATGGGTTTTCCTTGTGAATCTATTTTAGCTACTTTGCATGTGGTTATTTCAAGTCCTAGAAATTTTATTCAATGAGATAAAGATTTGCATGTGGCATCTGAGCAGCTATGATGGTTTAATTTTTGAACTTCAAGTGGCTGTAATGAGGGTGATGCCCACGGCTGCCATGAAAGCTTGATTTCAAGCTTTTGGTTTTTTATTTTGTTTCAAATATGAGCTATCTTTGCTGCATGTAGAGTTTTTTGGGCAGTAAACAATTATTTTTGAGCTTTGAAGGGGTTAGAACGAGGTTCACCTTGAGCTCTGGCCATGGCAGCTTCGGCCATGGCAGCCCAGGCCACGGCAGCAGCAGCTCCAGCCATGGAAATTTTATGGTATTTTTATTTTGGGGTTTTAAAATATATATACATATATACATATGAAAACCAAGGTTTTAACTATTTGATTTATGATTCTAATTTAATCTTTTGGTCTTGCCTTGCTTATAAAATAGTTTTTAGAAGTGTTGGAAAATGGTAGCAGGTTGGTCCTCGTGAAGAAGACAACCTCAATTTTTTTTTTATCTTAAGGGCCAAATTACGAAAATGCCCCTACCATTATCAAATTGGCACTTTTTAATAATTTTCGACTCCGAACTTCAAACCTTAATAACTTTTGCATATGGACTCCGATTTTCGCGTACTTTATATGTACGGAAAGCTCTCGGAGTCTAGTTTTTAAATCTTAGGTTTATTTTATTAGGCAGGGACTTATGCATGTCTTTATTGGTCAATGTTTCAGATCAGGATAGTCCCGATAACTATCCCTTCGCGAGTTAGTGTGCATTTCATCAGAACACTGCTAGGAGTTTATTTGCCCAGCTAAGGTAGGATACAAACCTCTCTAACTCTAATGATATATGATTTGAAACTGCATGAAATGCTGGTTTGATTATAAACTTGTATTGTTTTATAAATAACTATGATACAGGGAACATAGCTGTTTATAAATACTTGGTGTGGCGTGTTTGTATCTGTTTTGTGAACATAAATGATGGCATATGGTTTACTTACTTCGTCTTTGTTTTGAATGATGACGATGATTATCTGAAATAATGATTTGATACACATATATGCCACTCACTGATACTTTACATGCTCGCTTTGGAGAATTTGTTTAAAAATTTATATTCTTACTGTTTTATATGCCTGCTTGGCAAACCTATATGTTTTCATGCTGTTAAGCATGGTTCAGGCTCGGTTGATATGCAGGGACATTACATATTTACATTCGACAGTTGGCCATACATTCTAGGCAACTGATCGGCTTCTCTCGAGAGGTTTTGACCTTATAAAGGTCGGTTTTGGCTGTCGTTGTGCCGGGGGCCCGAGAACAACGTGGTTTTGGTTGTCGTTGTACCGGAGGCTTATTAGCCTGAGAACAGCGTTCTGATTATTTTATGAGCCTGGTTTTCGAAATGATGAATATTATACTGTGTTTATAACTGATCTAAACCCACACCTTTTCTTATGTTGATTTGTGAACTGGATATAAATTTTCTATTTATAATGTTCCTTGTATCGGTATTATTATTGTTGGTTGAGATTGTATTCCTACTGGGCATTCCAAGCTCATGCTGTATTTTATGCAGCAGGTTTTCAGGTTCCTAGTAGAAGTCAAGCTGTAGGATCGCCTACTCATATTGCATTGGGATTAGCAGTGTTCTGGGCTGTACTGCATCGGTCTACTTAGATTGCATTTGGAGTTGTAACACTCTTGAACTACTTCTTTATTTATCTTCATCCCATAAGCCAGGGTTGTTGGCATTAAGTTTAATACAATGTCTTTAAATTTCACTTTGTATCACTCGGACTTGGGCATGTATGCATTAAAACATATCACTTCATATTGTTATATAATATCCTTTCTTATCCTAAGTATGGAAATATGAATGAGCAGTACAGGTTGTACCTTCACCTTGACACGTGTCGACCTACCCGGGATGGTCGGTATGCTAGTCAGGCTGGGGTGTTACAATTCGCCTCCACCATAGTTTGAATCCGGATAAATATATCGCGATTCATTCGAAATCTCCTACAAAAAATATGAGGAGGATATACACACTGATCAGAGAAATAGTTATGATAGAGTCTTTCATTACCTCCAACTCTGTTACGATGAATGACAGCGTGGCCCGAAATGGAACCGCGAGGTTGTGATGTTCTTCTCCTTTCAGCCTTTTGCTCTTCGTCAATAGCTACTATTACTAACAATTCCAATTCATCATCAGAAGAACTATCTTCTAACATGAGCCTACATAAACGACGACTCTCCATAGATAATATTAACATAATGAATGTTGTAGAGAAAAAAGATTTGGGAATGATGAAAATGAGAGAGCAAATAGTCTTATTTATAGATGGAGTAGTGGGTTTTTTCAAAAATATAGTCGTTATAATATGACCGTTTGAATATGTCCGTTAAAATATGACCGTTGGACTATTATTATTATTATAATAATTAATGACTTATTATTTTAAAATATATCCGTTTAAATATGATCGTTGGAGAAATATTAAAGTTATTATTATTATTTAAAATTTAAAATATATCCGCTAAAATATGACCGTTTGAATATTTTTATTATTATTATTTAAATTTTAAAATAAATCCGTTAAAATATAGCAGTTGGAATATATCCGTTAAATATAACCGTTGAAAAAAAAATTAATTATTTGAGTTAAATTTTAAAAAAATAATAAAATATTTTAGGATTAGCTAAAATAAGGAGCATGATTGGAGTAGGTAGTGTAAAAGTGGTTAGCTAAAATAGGAAGCCATTTGGCTAAATTTTAGGGAGCATGGTTAGAGATGCTCTTAAGAACATACGAGATATTATCAAACTCTAATAACTCATGTATAAGATAACTAGTGGTGTCTCAGGTCTAAGGATTACAATTTGTAATTATACACATGAGTAGCTTTTGACATGCAAATAAAACTCCATAAGTTATACTCATATTGGTCACGTTCAGTGTACTTGTTCTTTAACAAGCACCCACAGGTTTACTATAGTGTCACTACACAAATGGTATGAGACTTACCATCCTCCCATGTGCTAATCTTAACGGTTTATAATTGCCCAAATATGTAAATCTATTATTAGGAACAAGTGTAGGATAGATGTACATGAAAGTTATAAGTCTCTTTATCTCAACACTTAAGATATAACTCTCTACCATACCATCTAATGACTTTATCATGAACAGTAATTAAACACAAGTTTACATGATAAAATAAGTCATTTCATAAATGAATATAATTTCATAAATGAATATAATGAAATATAATGTTTCCCTAAATACAACCTAATAATTGGTTTTAGGGCATACATCTAACAATTCATTCAACACCAGTCCTTTTTTAATATGATACCAGAAATGGCAGCACTAAACTACAAAAATAAAGTCGCGACAGATCCTCAAACAGATTTGTAGTGGAGCAGATCTAATCGTTTGAGCTCCTTTCTGTGATCCAGCATGTGGTGATTTTTGCTAATTGAGCAAGCATATCACAAGCATCTTTAGATACCCTTTTTCTATCCATTTGGTATTTGATCCGTGAGTCGAAATATCTAGTAAGGCTAAAAAATGCAGTGAAAACAAAACAAAACAAAACAAAACACAACACAACACAGTGAAAATACAAAAAAAATAAAATAAAATAAAATTGAAAACCTAAAAAAAATCACTATAAAAATCCAAATAAATATAGTGAAAATATAGTCATGGGTAGTTCCTTCATCTTGAAAATTATTTTTAAAAGATTATAACTTTTCGCATAAAATAATTTTTAAATAGGACCTTATCAAGGAAATAAATATTTGAAGAACTTTTCCTATGAATTTTTTTTATTTTTTTATTTTTTTTATTTGAGATTTATGGGGAAATTTGTATTAGGAGCAAATTTAGCTAGCGCTACAGTTTCCTTCATATTTGGACAAATTTGAATACCTACTGTAGCTGCTTCAAATTTGGAGGATAGATTTGGATGCACTATTCGAGTGATTTTTTTTGCTTCAAAAGCATCCATTTTGACTTTAACTTTAGCTATAGATGCACTACTGGAGATGTCCTTAAACGCCTGTTCGTCTTCGTCAAATAGGTCCATCGTCAAAGTCGGACAAAGTTTGGTTTCAAATTTAGGTTAGGTGACTACTTAGGCGACTTTATCCCAAGTATAACACGCCTTGGTTCCAATCCACCTCCTGCACCCCAGCACCAACTACCAAAAACCCTAAAACCCATCTCTTTCCTTTCGATTATCCTCAACTTCACCATGGACTCTGCTTTTGCCACTGCATCTTCATCATCTCTCCTCCATTTCAAGAAACCTTCCTTCCCCACACCTTCAAATCTCTACTTTACCTTCCTTAAACCCTATAATTCCCCATCTATCCCTTCCCTTAGGCCAGTTAGGGTTTCCTGCTGCCATAACCCCAATGGTATTGACAAAAACCTCATAATCCGAAAGATCAAAACCGCCGCCGGTGCCGCTATACTAACCACCGTCGCAGCTTCCATGATCGGAAAATTCCACCAATTACCAGCGAGGGCAGAATCTGTGGCGACAGCAATGGCGGAAGAAATTCCGGTACTCGAAGAAAAACCCGTTGAGGAATCATCCTCGTCTCCGTTGTCGGAATTGCTCGAATCTAATTCCGAAGCCGTGAATGCCCTAAAATTGGTGTTACAAGAAAAGCTGGAAAACGGGGAAGACGAAGAAGCTCTGAAAATCTGTAAGCGATTGGTGACGGCGCAACCATCGATGACGGAATGGAAATTCCTGATGGCGAGACTGTTGAACGAAATGGGCGACACAGAAAATGCCAGAAACGTTTTCGAAGAGATATTGAAGGAAAATCCGCTATCATTCGAAGCGCTATTCGAAAACGCGATGTTAATGGAGCGGAGTGGGGAAGGCGAAGGAGTGATGAAGCGGCTAGAAGAGGCGTTAAAAATTGCAGAAGAGGATAATAAGGTGAAGGAAGGTCGTGAGGTGAAATTGATAATGGCGCAGATACAGTTTCTGCAGAAGAATGTAGAGGAAGCATTGAGGAGTTACGAGGAGCTGGTGAAGGAGGATCCGAGTGATTTCAGGCCGTATTTCTGTAAAGGGATGATATACAGTTTGATGGATCGGAACGTGGAGGCAAGAGAGCAGTTTGCAAAGTACAGAGAGCTTTCGCCCAAGAAGTTTGAGGTGGAGGGTTTTTTGAGAACTCCATTGTCCAGGATGAAGCTGTTTGGTAGCGAGGAGAAGGAGAATTGATTTTGCAAAGTTTTGTTTTGGGGATTAATAATTGAAGAGGATTGGAGATATGGGATTTTTCTCCACACACAAGAAGGAGAGGCCCATATTTGCCTTTTGCCTCTTGCCTCCATCGTCAGTTATTGGAAGAATAGAAATTACTATATGAGAATTGTACGAGTCCTTAAAATAAAATTGCAGTTTTATGTTTGTATTTTTACTTTTATTTTTTTTCCAAAAGATAACAAGAAATTTATTCAACTAATCAAGCCTCCCACCATACCAAACCAAACCAACATGGTTGGACAGGTAAGTTCAAATTTTGGTAGCCTAATTAAGAGTATAGCATTAAGACGATAACGAATGCAGGCTCTTATGTTCTCACATATCTGCAAACCCTAATATGCTCCTAAAACATACTTCTCAATTCTAAAAGAAAGAAAGGAGAAGAAAAGAAGAAGAGAAGAAGAAGAAGACGACAATGCACTAGAATGCATAAGTTAAAACCCTAGCATGATTCTAAACTACCTTTTAGCTGCTGTAGTTCTTCTCTTAGCCTCCTTAAACTGGCCTCCAAAAATTCTCAGCAATTCAATGTGTTAAAACCATACACTAAGGCTTTTATTTATAGATTTTTGGCTCAAGCATAAATGGCCAAAATTAAATTTAATCCAAATGATCTTAGGGCTCACATTGAGTCTTCCAAGGGTCCTAGTAATCAGATTAGGGTAAAAAAAGGTGAAAAAATTCGGAGAAAAGTCCCCAAAATATCTCAAACTCGAAGTTAGGCGAAATTGTGCAAAACCGGAAACCAGATAAGTGACTCTTGGACGATCACCATAATGAAAATGCTAAAAACCGTCCAATTTTGACGAAATCCGAGGTATTTTGGGACTCTTCAACTTATTTTGAGTGTATCTTCCTAATTTTAAGTCCAAATTCGATGATTCTGTTCCCGGTGTAAATTACAGTCTCAAGACCTTGCGATTAAGGTCTTAGTGGGGGCGTGCCAGAGCCTATTAAAGCTCAAAGGACAGTGTGAACACGACCTCTAGCACCTCCTAGGGCGAGAAATCAGGATGCAGTCCTAATGCCTAGTTGGTCACTTATAAAATGAAAATCAGACAATTAACAATGATTAGAGGTTGATCCTCTTGGGTTCTAGTGTTGCAAAATCTAAGAAACCAAGCTTAACAATTTAAAGCAAAATAAACTGATCAAAAGTAGAATTCTGCATCAATTAAATATGAAGTAAATGTGTAATTGAAGAAATAACAAAATTTACAACAATTGGCTTTGCGAAATAGGAATTAAACTCCATTACAGATTGATAAATTACTGACAAACAAACGATTGATGCTTCAAAAGAACTAGAACTGTACTTGACCTAGAAAATAACCAAATGATTAATTGCAAACTGATTGCTGAAAACTAAACTAAGAACTATGAAACTTTGTATTCGAACAAAAGTTAAAATGAAAAGAAAAAGCTCTGACTGGCTTGCCCTGGATAACGTTGTGCGTCCCTTGCCTTCTTCCTACATATGTCTTATATAGCCTTCCATAACCGTCTAGTTAATGGCGAAAAACTACCCACATTCATGGTCCCCATTCACGACTTAGATCACGGTCCATGCATTTTCTCCACTAATTAATATGCTTGCTGCAAGGATGTTCTTCCCACGTTTTTGCTCCTCCACGTGTCTGATATATTGTAGCATTTGAGTACCTCCGTTTTCCATGTGACCTTGTCTTCTATAACTTCCTCTTTCTTTATCCGCTGACATGTGGCACTTAACATGCCCTACATGTGTCAAAATCTGCTTAGCTCCTCCTCTCTCTCCTCATGTTTCCAGAATTTTATTTATTTTAGCTGAACACTTTGCCCCCCGTTTGAAATCTCAATTATCAATTGTATTTCAAATAAAACGAACTCCTTAACAAATAAGTTCTTAACCCTTTAACTTCATTTGGTAAATCCCATAAAATCAGCACGGCTCTTTAAATGGATTTAAAATTCGAATCAAAATCAAATTTGTTGCCGTCAGTACTTAATACAATCTTGGAAAACCAAATTTCAGTTAGTGGAAAGGCTACGCGATTTGACCTAAATTATTATCTTCTCTTCAAACCCTTCATGAATCATAGTCTCTATTGCTCTCCATTTTTCTTTATCTTCTTCTTCGTTCAAACTCTCTCAAAATGTCTACCCATTCTTCATCAAATCCTTCTTCTCCGGATTTTGAAAAGCTCATCGACGATATTCAAGAGCAACTCAGCCAAGTCATCAGCTACCAGGTAATTTCTTCTAACATCATTGGTCCCTTTTTCCATTGTCCCTCAATTTTTGATCTGCTTCAATCTTACTACCCCCTTTTTGCCAATGAAAACCTACTTCTTGAGTCTAAAGGTTTAAGTTGGTCTGAGTGGTCTAAGACCCCAAGAACTTGGCCAAAACCAGGTCTAGATTGGACTACATGGGTTGACAAACTAGAACCCCAATTTGACCCTCTCTAGAAAAACCTAGGGATTTACCATCATATTCAATTAAGTAAACATACCTTCCCCATGGATAAGAATTTATAGATGTTGTTTCTTGTTATTGAAGTAGGTCTCTCAATGCCTTTATCTTCCCTTGCGGACCCATGTCACCCACCATAAATGGATGTGTGTGCATTGATTGGCCTCCTTCCAACTGGGGACATTCCTTCTACAATTTACGATTCTTGAGATAGTTTAGATTTTTCTTTTTCAAATGCCACCATCTTTTGGTCTGTATATAAAAAATCAGAGTACAAGCCCAAAGTCTTTTTGTGAGACCCCGAAATTTTCAATAGTAAATTTTCTTAATTATTATT
>JAESVK010061617.1:2731-15229 GCA_017140935.1 Hamamelis virginiana
TTGCATTAATTTTAAGCAATGCAACTCAATTATCAAAAGGTGAGATAGAGACATCCAAGGAAAGGTTTAAAGACATGGAGTAGTACAAGGAGGGATGCCTTTTTCTCAAATAGAATCAATTGAGACAAGTTATTGTAAATTTATCCAAAAATATAGTAAAGTATGTGATTTTATAACTTGTCATATCATGAATTTTAGGGATAAACAAATTGTAATCTTATGTAACATATCAATGTGGGACATTTGAGGTTTTAAGCATTCATTAAAGAAGATAGATGATTAAAATACAATATGTCCTACAAAGATATGAAGAAAGATATTGTAATCATCAATTCCACAAGATAAGAGATGATCATGCAAATAAGGATATCACAAAAATACTTTCAACAAAAATAGGAGATATGTCAAGTAATAATTTCCAAAATATCCAAATATGTTCACTATCCAACAAGTTCAAGTTATAAACCCAAAAGTTACCAAAAAGATTGTTTGAGAAAAATTAACTACGAAGAGACAAGAAACAACTAGCCGGATCAATGGGAGCATCAAGGTGAGCGTCAAGAGCAGGATAAACGGATTCGTCTACCAGTGCTTCCTCCACATACTCACCCCTAATGTATCGAAATTCATTGATTACCCGTTGCTCAAAGGAATGAATTCTTTGATGAACACCCACGGAAAGTGTATCAATTCGTTGCAATATGCGCTCATAGGGATCGTGAGGCTTGTCTCCTTGAGCTAGTGGAGGGGCAACGGCTTTTCTTCTCCATCATAGCGCTGAATAAACTGGTCGGAGTGAATCTGGATTTGTTGGAAATCCTCCACAGTTACTTCTTTAAGAGGGCTGGTAACCAGGACACCTTTTATTTATCATCTCGCCCTGATAGGGCTCTGGTCCACCGCATTCCTTCCCATGAGAAGGAATGGGACAAAATACATCTGGCTTTCTCCAGTGATTGGGAGTTCGGGCCTGTACCTGATGCAGAACGTCTTCATCAAGTCCCCATAAGGTGGGAAGCTCTAGGTAGATACCAACCCTTATTTTTGCATAAGTAGTCTTTGGTTTGATCCCGTTGTGTTAATCCCCTGTAAATTTTCAGATAAAGATGCACACAGCAGGTATTAACTTACCAGTTAGCAGTTGCTCGGAGTGCATAAAGCTTTAAAGTACAGCCGCCATGACTGGGAGCATTTATTGGAAGCCTATCTTTGTGATAGGAAGACTTCTGGTGTTCCTAGATCCATCCCCATTCCTTCAGTTACTCTTGCTAAATCGGCTCCCTCTTTGCCTGCCCTTTTAAGGGGCAGGGAGCAGGAAGGAGGAGATCAAGAAGAAGAAGATCTTGGAGAGGAAAAAGAAGAGGAAGAGGAAGAGGAAGAGGACGAAGGAGATGTTGAGATTATTTCTTCCAAACCTGCACCCGTTCCTGAGACGAGCTCCGTATCTGAGGAGCTTATTTTAACAAAGCCAGTCTTGCCAATGCATTTGAGGCTAAGAAGCCCTCGCGCTAGCCCTGTAGCAGCTTCCTTCTCCCAAAAGAGGCAAAAGACTGTTGAAGCCAGCCGTAGTGATGCGGCTAAAAAGTTCATTTCAAGTAAACTCAAGATTTCTGTGGTAAAGAAAGGCCCGCTGAAGGAGCCGTCCGCAGTCAGAACTTCCACCGCGTAGAAGATAATTGCCCTTAGTATGCCCCCAAAAGACCTTCTCACTTGCAGGAAGACTTTTCGGGCACTGCTGCTCGCACTTCTCAGGTTGCTCCGGGGCTTTGGAAGCCTTCTTTTGTTACAAAAGGGGAGCTGTTATGGAGGATGAGTCCGCTCTCCATGATAGTCAAGTCTGCTCGGCTATTGTTTGGGGTATAGTGCCCCTAAGAGATGCTCAAGAATTAAAGGGTATTGCTAGCTGTACTCTGATCAGCTCCTTCAATAATTCTATTGTCATAGTGAGTCCTCTGCTTTCTCTTCGTTCCCTTTATAGCTCCGTTCCATTTGTTTACAAGGTTTTTTATGGCTTATAGACCTTGCTTAAGGTGTTCGAGCTGGAGAGAAGGCTGGAACAAAAAGAGGAGGATCTGGTAATTCTGGGTGATAAGAATCGAGTCTGTCTGAAATGTTAATAAACAATTCAAAAAAATATCAAAAGGCCCAGAGTGCAGTTATGACAGCAAAGATTGAGCTGGAGAAAGTAAAGGGAACTGTGATTCCACTTAAAAAAGAGCTTCTCGTGAAGGAATGTTTAATTGAAGAGCTACAGAAAACCCTGGAGGGAGAGAAGAATGAAAGAGAGGATATAATCTTTCATATAAACCATGAGAAGAAGAAGGAGCTGGTTTCTTTGCGAAACAAGCTTCAGGCTCAGTTGGAAGAGTTTGTCCGTGAGGCGCATGAAGAGGCATACGCTTTAGGTCTCGCAGAGGGATGTACTGGTGCGGGTGTGAGCCAACCAGCCACTTCAGCGCTTCCTGAGGTTGATTCTGAACTCCCTGAAGATGCTTCAATTCTTGTCCCGAGAAGGTTCCTGGTTTCTTTACGAAACAAGCTTCAGGCTCAGCTAGAAAAGTTTGTCCGTGAGGCGCATGAAGAGGCATACGCCTTATGTCTCGCAGAGGGACGTACTGGTGCAGGTGTGAGCTAATCGACCACTCCAACGCTTCCTGAGGTTGATTCTAAACTCCCTGAAGATGATTTAATTCTTGTCCCCGAGAAGGTTCCTAATCCTGATGAGGGTTTCGTTGTTGGTGAAGTGGGGGGTCCTGAGAAGGAAATTGAAGGCATGGCGCCTAAGACTGTGGTTGCTGGCAGGCCTTCTGGAAGTACAGCTGTGGCAGCTATGGTGCTTTCGGGATGAATTCCAGTGGAAGAGACCATAGTAGAGTTTTCTTAGGACCTTCCTTAGAATATTGTCTGTGTACTATTGTTTCTTTTAGCACTTTTTCTGTTCTGGAGGATGTTGGATAACTTTTTGTAAAAAAATGGGAATACGTTGGAATATAACAGAGAGTTTTTCTATTTTTGTTTCCTGTTGTTGTGGCTTGTGCTTGCTTTTGTGTTTGCGATCCTTTTTGTTATTCTTCCTTTTCCCTATATTGCCCCCTATCTTAGCACTTGTGAGGCGGAGCTTGATGAGAGGGAAGATAGTGAAGAAAAGGGAGAGGGAACACAAAATAGGGGCTGACCTTGAAGTGGTGAGAGTGCCCCTAGTAATTGTTGCATGGAACCGAAGCGTCAAGGAGAGCTCCTAGTTACCAAAATAGATGCCTGATGGGGCTTAATAGTTGCATACTGTGCTGGAGTAGCTGCTTAGGGATCTCACTAGAGGCCTAAAGGAGGCATAGAAAGAGGTCCCTACGAGCTGTGCCATGAACCCGGCAATGAGGTAAAGCTCCGAGTTAGCAAAATAGATGTCTGATTTGGCTTAATAGTGTCTTATTGTACGAGAGGAGCTGCTAGGTGGCAAAATGAAGGCCTGTTGAAGGCATAAAAGATGCCCCCTATGAGCTTTTGCCGTGAACCTAGTAATTAGGCAGTGCTCCAAGTTAACAAAATAGATGTCTGATTCAGCTTAATAGTTGTTTAGTTTGTCTGGAATTGCTACTTAGAATGCAAAAGAACGAGCCTGACAAGGGCCGTAAAAGTGGCTTCAGTGAGAGCTTGGCAATAATGGGGCCGTAATAGTTGAACGAAAGGAAACAATGGTGTTTGCAAGAAACTGATAAGATATAGAGTAAAGAAACGAGTACAGTAGAGCAAAAATACTTGTTAATGGTAATAAATTTTAAGATTAAAACCATTCCAAGGCCTGGGCAGGGGGTGGCCATCAAGTGTAGCTAAGTGATAAGACCCAGCAGCGCCCAATTTAGTGATGCGGTATGGTCCTTCCCAGTTGGGACCCAATTTTCCATCAGCAGGGGTGCGAGTATTTTCGAATACCTTGCGGAGCACTAGATCTCCTATAGAAAAGGAGCGAGCTTTTGTATGCAAGTTGTAGTAGCTCTGCTGCTGTTGGTGATAATGATGGAGGTGTTGGAGAGCCGTTTCGCGAGATTCGTCAGTAAAGTCAAGTTCAGCCTGTAAGGAGGCGTTGTCTAAATGTTGCATTTCAGTTCGGAGAGTAGGCATTCCGATTTCGACAGAGATAACAGCTTCCATACCAAAAGCCAACGCAAAGGGTGTTTCGCCCGTAGCTCGACGACGCGTCGTGCGGTATGCCCATTGTACGCCAGGGAGTTCATCAACCCATTTACCTTTAGCTTGATCGAGGCGTTTCTTGAGGGAATCAAGGATCGTCTTGTTAGAGGCCTCTGCCTAACCATTACCTTGAGGGTACCGGGGAGTGGAATAGGTGCCACAGATATGAAGCTCCTTACAGAAATTACGGACGAGCTGGTTGTCAAATTAGCGACCATTGTCTGTAACAATTGAGTGAGGGATACCGAAACGGCAAATAATGTGTTTCCAAAAGAAGGCCTTGACTTCAGTTTCGCCAATGCTGTATGGCTCAGCTTCAATCCACTTGGTAAAGTAATCAGTGGCGACAATAAGGTATTTCTTCTGAGCGGGAGCTGTTAGTAAGGGACCGACGATGTCCACATCCCACTGGGAGAAGGGCCAGGGAACAATCACAGAGCGTAAATCGCCAGGGGGTTGATGCAGTAAAGGGGCATAACGTTGGTACTTGTCGCATTTCTGAACAAAAAGCTGCACGTCTCTTTTGAAGTAAGGCCAATAATATCCGAGAGATAATAAGTGAAGAGCTAAGGATCTACCCCAGTATGGCTGCCACAAATCCCTTCGTGTGCTTCAGAAATGACATAATTGGCTTCGTCAGGGGCGAGGCAACATAAATGGGGCCCAAGAAAGGAACGTCGATAAAGAGTAGTGTCAATCATAGTGTATCTTGCTGCCTTTTGCTGGATTTTTCGCGCTATATGAGGATCTAGGGGGAGCTCCCTGGTCGTGAGATAGCGGATGAAAGGAGTTCGCCAATCTGTATTAGAATCAGGTGGGACTGTAATAGGATCAGACAGAGGAGGTAGGGAAGGAGCTTCTTGGTAAGTGATTGGAACCTTTCGCGTGAGTTGGGAGTCCACTCATGAAGAGATACAGGCTAAGGCGTCAGCATGGGTATTATCCTCCCGCTTGATTTGAGAGAAAGTAACTAACTGAAAGGAGGAGGAAAGTACCTTTGCCTCTGATAAATACCGGGCCATATTTGGGTGGCGTGCTTGATAATCACCAGTTAACTGACTAATAACAAGTTTGGAGTCACTGTAGACCTGAAGTAGGTGTATCCTTGATACGGAAGCCCAGCATAATCCGGCCAAAAGGGCTTCATATTCAGCTTCATTGTTGGAGAGGGGGAAACCAAATCGTAAAGATTTTTCAGAGATGTCACCGGAAGGGGATATCAAAACGAGGCCTGCTCCTGCACCATTTTTGTTGACGGCTCTATCAACATAAAGCCTCCATTTCGGTGTGTTTGTCCTATTCAGTGGAGCAATGGGGTTTGAGGACACTGTATCGGTAATTAGAGCTGTTGTGATAGTTTGAATGTTGTCAGGGAGCTGTTCGTGCTCAACGAGAAAATCGACCAAGACTTGCCATTTCAATGCTGTGTGAGGGCGATACAAAATGTGATACTGGTCGAGTTCAATAGCCTATGCTATCATGCGGCCAAAATTGTCTGGTTAACACAAGATTGTCCGCAGTGGTTGTGAAGTCATGGCGGCAATAGTGTTGGACTGAAAATACTGGACTAGGCGTCTGGATGCATGAATAAAGGAAAGGACAAGCTTTTCTATAGGACTGTACCGCGCTTCAGCATCGAGGAATGCTCGGCTGACATAGTAGACGGGCAGCTCTTGAGGAGTTTCGTGGACCAGAGCTGTTCTGACGGCAGTAGCAGAAACAACAAGATAAATTGGGAGCACCTCCCCGGGCTCAGGTAGGGAGAGTAAAGGCGGTGAGGTCAAATAGCGTTTGAGATCTTGGAAGGCAAGCTCACAATCTGCGTTCCAATTGAATTTGTCTCATTTTTTTAATAACCTGAAGAAAACACGACACCGATCTGTAGCGCGGGCTATAAAGCAGCCTAGGGTTGCCACTTTCCCAGCAAGACGTTGAATTTCCTTAGGGTTAGTTGGAGATGGCAGGTCCAGGAGGGCCCGAATCTAGGTTGGATCAGCTTATTTGCCTAGATGGCTGACAATATATCCCAGGAATTTTCCAGAGGCTATGCCAAAAGTGCATTTGTCAGGGTTGAGCTTCATGTTATAGTGGCGAAGAATTCCAAAAGCCTCATTTTAATCAGAGCAATGGTTAGAATGGTGCTTGCTCTTGACGAGCATGTCATCGATGTAGACTTCGATAGTTTTGCCTAGCTGGGCAGCAAACATATCGGTGACAGTCTTTTGGTAGGAAGCTCCTGCGTTCAGTAAGCCGAATGGGAGCTTGGTGAAGCAATTGAGCCTCTCTCAGTGACGAAAGCTATTTTTTCTTGATCGTCGGGATGCATGGGGATCTTATTGTACCCGGAGTAAGCATCCATGAAGCTGAGGAGCTCAAAGCCAGCAGTGGCGTCAACAAGTTGATCAATTTTGGGCAGAGGAAAGCTGTCTTTTGGACAGGCACGATTCAGGTCAGTATAATCAATGCAGACCCTCCATTTGCCATTCTTTTTGGGTACGACAACAGTATTAGTGATTCATTCGGGGAACTGGACTTCTCGAATTATGCCTGTCGCTAAAAGTTTTTGGACCTCCTTGTTGATGATACGATTCTTTTCTGGGGCGAAACGTCGTTGTTTCTGTCGAACTGGGCGAGCAGTAGGGTCGACGTGGAGCTGATGGCTCGTAAACTGAGGGGAGAGTCCGGACATGTCAAGGTGAGAACGGGGAAAGACATCACGGTTAGCCTCCAATAGCTGTAAGAGTGAAGCTTTTTCGTCGAGCGTCAAAGAGGTCCTAATCCGATATGTCTCAGTTGGGTAGGAGCTTTCGGGAACGACCAGTTCATTTTCTTCACAAGTGCTTGCCTTGTCGTCCCATTTTCGTGCAGGTTGTGATTTAATCTCGGTCCAATCAGGGAGCTCCAGATAAGGGATGTGCGCAATGAAGCTGGGGTCCTATAATTGCTATAAGGCGGTGGAATGACGAATCTCCATTGAGTAACATCATCGTGCAGCGGCTTAATCGCCTTGGATTTCCATGGCCCCACTAGGAGTAGGGAATTTGAGCTTCTGATGGTAGGTGGATGGCACTGCCTTCATTTGGTGGATCCTAGGACGCCCAAGGATGATATTGTAAAGAGAGGGAGTGCGGACAACTACAAAGTCTGAAATGACAGTAACGGGTCTGACGGAGTCAGGTAAGGTAATCCGCCCTACGGTAAAGGTGGTCTGGCCATCAAATCTCACTAAAGGGGTGGAGTCTGAGGTTACACTTTCATCGGGGAGGCCAAGCTTGCCCACTACATCTTTGAAGATGATGTTAGTGGAGCTGCCATCATTAATCAAAATATGCTGAACAACGCAGTTAGCAACATTTAGAGAGAGAACCAGAGCATCATTATGGGGGTGATCCAGGTGGTTCGTCTTGTTTTCTGAAAAAGATATCGTTCTGTCAATAGAGGTTTGACTATCAGTGCTGACTCTAAGAGAGATTTTCATGATATGTTGGACGTGAGCTACCTTTTTAAAGGATGCCCTAGTTGCAGACCGAGTGCAAGATTTTCTTCCGTGTGTAGCAGTGATTACTGTCGTTGGAGCTGGGGGAGCTGAACTCGGCGGAGCTCGTGGAGGATCTCGTTGAACAGGAGTGACAAGATATTTGTCGAGAACACCTTTCCGGACAAGAAATTCCAATTTTTTCTTCAGGGACTTGCAATCGTCAATATTATGCCCCTTATCTTTATGGAAGGTGCAGTACTTGCTTTGATCACGGAGAGCAGGGTCGCCGCGCATAGGAAGGGACCATTTGAGATACCATTCCCCCTTGATGTCCTACAGGATCTTATAGAGAGGCTGGTTGAGGGGAGTGAAATCGTCTTGCTGGCTGGGTGTACCACCAGCTCTGGGTTTCTTTGGGTCAGGCTTTTCTTTCATTTTCGGAGCTCTGGTGGACTTTCCCTTGGGCTGGGGTGTTGATTGAGCCAAGGTTGCTACCTTGGGAGCTACAGTGGCCATTTCTTCCTCCAGTTTGACGTATTTATTGGCCCGCAGGAGTAGGTTGCTCATGGAGTTGGGTCTGTTTTTAGTCAAAGAATAATAGAGTGGGCTGGATATTGCCAAGCCTTTGCGAAAAGCAATGGTGGCCATCCGATCGTCACAGTCTTCTATCTGTAAAGACTCCATACGAAAATGATGAATATAGTCCCTGAGAAATTCATCGTCAGCTTTTCGGAGATTGAAAAGGTAGTCCTCATCCTTTTTCCGTTTGCGGCTGCAAGTGTATTGGGAAATGAAGGCAGTGCACAGTTTTGTGAAGTTTGTAATAGAGTTGGCCTTCAGGTGGTGAAACCAAACTAAGGCCTGGTTCTGGAGGCTAGAGGGGAACATGCGACATAAAAGAGATTCATTGCCTTCTTCAAGGGCCATTATCTGTCGATAGTGGTACATATGCTCTTCGGGATCAGTAGACCCTTCGTACATTGTGAACTTTGGTGGAACAAATTTGCGAGGGAGTTCTGCGGACATGATTACTGAGGAGAAGGGGGTGTGCACAAGATTGCGCATGGTGCGGCGAGTCTGATGTTCTACCATTCCACCCTTCATATTGTCAAGTTGTAGGGATAATTCGCCAATCTTTTTGTCAAAGATCTTTTGCATCTCTTGTCGGAGCTATTGAGTGGGATCGAGAGGCGGTGGAGCTATTGGCTCTTGTTTGTCTTCCGCTGGGAGGTCGTTCATGGAGGATTGTTCTGCACGTGAATGGGTGCTGTCGGCTAAAGCATGGTGCTATGCCTGGAGCTCTTTATTTTCATCTTCCAATCGTTTCAATCGGTCAGTATAATTCTCTTGCTGTTTTATCATTTGGTCCTTCATGCTTTATATTTGGTCTTGCATGTCCTTCAGTAGTCATTCCATAACGGTATCTTGATGATTGCTAGTAGAGCGTGTGATAACCATCAACACCAAAAGTTAGGAGTATTATCCTCTGAGAATGAGACCTTCCCACAGACAGCGCCAATGTAGAGCTCTGCTTAGCTTGAGAGGTATAGTTAAGCCTCGAGGTGCTGTTTCCCCATGGTGGAGTTGGTTTAGAATGCTGCGGAGCTAAAGATACCCCGGTGTGGGGCCTGCCAAAGAACCTCTGACGATCAAGTCAGTAAGATATCAAGATTAAAATGGAGTTAACAAGAAAGACAAGATATCTTTGGGCGTTTGGGAGCTGTTCTCTAGTAATCATAATTAATCTTCCTCACTTCGTCCCTTTCCTCTGTATATAAAGGAGTGGGGACTCCTCCTCTTGGGATTAGATCCACCGCCTTTGAGGTCAGAAGGCTCTGAATTGAGGAAGGTACAACCGTTGTCTGTCAATCGGGGAGGTCCCCGTCGCATTAAATGCGCCTTAGGTCGGTTTGTGAAGATCTTTTGACTAAAGACAGAAGAGAGGGAAAGTTCCCCTACGTTTCTGGTGTCGACGGGAGTATCTTTGCTCCTGGCAGTTCCCAAATCTAGTTCCCAGCTGTTAATATAGTACTTGGGAACCTGTGCAGCTCCACCTGATATTCTTGCTCATTAACGATCATTAATGCTTACTAATGATTATTATCTCAGACGGCGCAGAACGTGGGTGAAGAGACCTTTTGTCTCTGCGCTTGGACAAGACGTGGGTTTGCCGCCCTTGGCTCTGACCCTTGGGTTCCTGACGCGTGGTAGCGGGGTCCGCCACTCCCCTCAAGTAAGGAGAATCGGCTAGATCTGGTTGGAAACAAACGGGGAGCGGCCACGTGTTGGATTTGTGGGGCTTCCCTCGGGTAACCGGACGAGTTGTGCGAGTTTGGGCTCCCACATTTTGGATATGAGGTTTGGCTCAGATTTGTATACTGGAAATGCTTTGGCTGATATGAATGATAGATTCAATGATTTGGATGAAGCACGCATTATGTTTGAGGAAATGCCTTAAAGATATTGGTCATTGGGAATATTGTTATTTCTGGGTATAGTTCAAATGGGTATTGAGTGGAAGCCTTGGAAATCTATTCTCAATCTAGAACAGGTGGCATGACACTAAATTCGTGTTAGGGTTATATACTAAAAGCCATACTTTTATGTATTGGATCTTAGTATTTATCCACTAATGAATTATGTTATTTTCATTTTAATGAGCTATGTTTGCATTATGTTACATAGCTAATGTTATGCATGTGTGTCTTTTATTCTACATCGTAGATGATATGGTGTGTAGAGTTCGAATGGATCAGATCATTAGTTCTTGTAGAATATAAACTTTTTTGTTCACAATCTTAAATGGAGTTGGACACACCAGAAGTAAGATTGAGCACAAGATTTCAGTAGGTCTGTCTTGACTATGGGGAATGGTGTAGTTCCACTTCTTTTGCTAGAACACTTGTGTGTATTGAACGGGACTGTCTTGGGGTAATTGTTTTATATTGACATGTAAGACAATTAATACCTCATGGTTATTATGAATGCTTATGCTCTTAATCCCAAAATATTTAATAGGCACATACATTTAGTGTTAGTTATTTTGATTCATAAAGAGTGAGATCTTTTAAGGGTCAATAAACTCGGCGAGTTAGGTAACGACATTAAGTGTATGTTGAATATTTATTATTAACGGAATCCATGTCCTGGTATAGGGATTGATGATACCCCCTTGAGGATGCTTATAAGTTTTGATTATGTAAAACCCTACAGGTGGATTTTATATTCGACATATCAAATAAGTTAAGTGGAAGGTCTCAAGGAGATTCACAGATGTCAATTAAATAAAATTGTCAGTAATTTAATTTAATAGACGGGAATCTGTAATCTTAATGTGGAGAGATAAATAAGTATTTAATAACATGGAGCTCGAAATATAATTTCAGATAAGATAGGAAGTGCAATTATAATTTTTTAGTGGACTGAATTATAATTAATGAAATAAAAATTTAATTCAGATTGAATTGGGTTTTCCTATTTACATTAGGAGTCCAAATCTTATTTCTCCTTAGGTCCCTGCTGTAGCTCATATATATGCCACGTTTTCAGCTGCTAGGGTTAGACAAAAACCCTGGTAGTAGCCATCAAACCCTAGAAGCAGCCGTGAAACAAAAGTTCACGAACAGAGCCACTCTCTGTTCGAGTTCTAGCATACGAAGGAATATAGCAAAAGGCTTGAAGGTTGTAGTCGAGCTTATTCGATTTTGATCTTGCGGTTTGTCTAGTACGTGCTGTAATGAGATCAAACTAAAGAAATCTCGAAGATATGACCCGGTTTCCGTTTTGCATGGGTTGATCTAATCGAAGAAATCGTATGATTTATCAGTTTTTTTAATGGTATAATCTATATGCATTATAATTGGTTCCTGGGATTTCCGATCCTATCAATTCGTTCACTGTGTCTGTTGTTTTACCTGGCATGTGCAAGCCTGATTACTTATAGAGCCAATAGGGGATCAAATAATTCACGGGTTGGTTAAAAAGGTTTTAATCAATACAGATGTAATTGTAACCAATGGGCTTCTCTCCATGTACAGCAAGTTTGATAGATTGACATATGGTAGAAGAATATTCAATGAGATGGCAGTTAGGGTCAGTTTGGATTGAGAGAGTTGGAGAGAAGAGAAGAGAAGAGAAGAGAAGAGAAACTTTTTAAGTTTCTCTCGTTTGGATTGAGAGAGTTGGAGAGAAAGGGGATGAGGGGGAGAGAAAGGGGAGAGAAAGAGGAGAGAAAAGGGGCCACATTTCTTTCTCTCCAAATTGGAGAGAAATGGAGAGAAGAGAAGAGAAAGAGTTTAAATGAGGGGTGATTTTACTATTCTGTCCTTTCTCTTCCTTCTTTAGTTTTTATTTTCTTTTTATGTAAGTAAGGGCAATATTGGAATTTATACCTTAAAATCTTCTCTTCTCTTCTCTTATGAAGGCTATCCAAACAGGATGGAGAGAACGTCATTTAACTTTCTCCCCTCTCTATCCAAACAAGGTGGAGAGAAAATCATTTAACTTTCTCTTCTCTTCTCTTAATGAGTTTCTCTTCTCTTCTCTCCAACTCTCTCAATCCAAACATAGCCTTAGAGACACTGTTAGTCGGAACATTGTGATTTGTTGGTGAATAGATTCAAACCATATCTTCTCAAATACATTCAAATGAGTTAATCAGGTTTACGTGCAGTCAGGCACTGGGTATGCAATCACATCTCAGTCTCTCTTATTAGTTCTCAGCTCGGGCTGCCTTTGAGATTTCCTTTGCTGCTTTATCAAGACTTCTGAATTCTACATCAGACCTGCCATGAGAGAGAGAGAGAGGGGGAGGGGGGGGGGGGGGGGGGGGG
>JAESVK010061619.1:0-11287 GCA_017140935.1 Hamamelis virginiana
CATAAATAACATGTTTTTTACAATGTTTTTGAAATGCCGTGAATAACTCATTAAATCTGTATTAAAAAGTTCTTATTTTCATGTCCTTATCTACTTATTCTATATTGTAATTAATAAAAGACTAGCATTTATATAGTTAATATATCATAGTGATTATACTAAAGAAATTATCACATATATAACCAAATTCATTAAAATATATCATGGAAGAATTAAACTATATATACAAAACCTCTAGCTACCTACTACATTATCCAATCCAAAGCAAATTTCTAAAATATTCACACAAAAACATTCACCCTTTTTTAGTTGCACATACAGCCCAAGTTTGCTCTTTTGTCTTCTTTGCAAGATCCTGGAGTTGACAAGGCAATTATAAGAAAGTCAATAATCTCATTCATGCATGTATTAATTGTAGAATAATAAAAACATAAATTGAAAATATATGAAATGTAATAAGACCCTAAAAGTAATTTAATGTTTGCTGTTTTGAATAAGTTTGAGTTGACATGACAAATCATTTAAGATAACTATAATAAAAGTAATTTAATGTTTGATTTTTGAGACGAAAATCCGGCAATATTTCATCTGTTTTTGCAACATTTTCAAATTTTCCTGTGAAGCTAAGAGTTCATAACACCTTTATAATCACAATTATCTCAACACCTATTCAAAAAAGAGTTCATAACACCTCTATAATCACAATTATCTCAACCCATATTCAAAAAAGAGTTCATAACACCTCTATAATCACAATTATCTCAACCCCACAATCAAATGACGTCTCCCACGCCTCTCAATATTACATCACAAACATTATAATTCATGAATAAGAAAGTAACCATAAGTTTGAGATGATATTTTAATTAATTTAAGATAACCATAATTAAAGTAATTTAATGTTTGTTTTTTGAGACGAAAATCCGGCAGCATTTCGTCTGTTTTTGCAACATTTCCAAATTTTTACCTATCAAAGAAAGAGTTCATAACACTTCTATAATCACAATTATCTCAACACCACAATCAAATGACGTCACCCACGCCTCTCAATATTACATCACAAACATTATAATTCATGAATAAGAAAGAGAAGACAGGACAAACTATATAAAAACATACTGCATATCACTACTTTACGTTAGAATGTTATTTTATATTGCCCAAAAAATGAAACACAAGTGTAAAATGGTACGAAATAGTACTTTAAATTTTAACCCTTTACCTCCTCTCCATGTCAACCATCAATCCGAATGCAATCCATTGGCCAGGCAACTGTAGTTCCATAAGCTTCATCAAGGGTTAAAAACTCTCGTGTTGGACGAGGCAGGGCCACATCTTTGACTAGTATTTCATCCACCCAAACTCTATAATAACCATAACCAAGTGGCACGTGGTGCACACTACTGGTAGGATCTGTAGATGAAATATGACCCCGTGCCACATCAATTCTGTCCCCAATCCAATTCATCAAAATGCATGGGGCATTCTCCAACGAACCACCACCAGGAATCTCTGTTCCTGCTTGTTGTGCCTAGCATTGGGAGCATGAGAGGAAAAAGCGTTAGATGATCTATGAGTAAAGCATATATGTAAACAAATTTGATTTATACAAATTTACCTGGCCACTAAAGTTTGGAGTAGGCATTGTACTACTTTGTGTCTGGGCCTGCAAAAGTATGGATATTGCATTATAAACAACTATGTTATAAATCACATATTTTAATCTCACATGTTATATCTAAATTGTCCGCTTACCACTTGTATGCCAGCTGTAGCCAGAGCTGCCTCCATCAACCTTAACCTTTCAGCCAAATCACCAAACCCAGCTACCTGTTGCTTCAGTTCTTGTATCTCATCTCTCATAACTTGATTGGTTCTGTTTGATTGGATTGTTGTGCGAAGCATAGAAGGCGTAACCCCAAACCCCATCCCACGTACTCTTCCTGGGCGCTCACGTCCAAATACGTGAGTTAGGGCATCATCGTCAATGCCGGTGGGGTTTTGGCCTGCTGGAGATTGTGAATATTGGTCCATTTGTTCCTGCACGTACCATTGTTAATATTTATAGGACAATATCTATTTACATCATATGTAAAAGAGAAAATCACTTACAATATATTGGCTGACTTGGTCACTAACTGGTTTGTCTTTTGGAGCATATCCTTTTTTCCAAACTAAAACTCGATCCACTGGTGGATCTTCAGCTGTACAATTCTGTTTCTACAATTAATGTATGGGACATTCCATATTGATTAGTAATTCGGGAGTTAGACATTTAAAAAGTATTGTACATGTGCCAAGATTACAAAAAGAAATATTTATTACCAATTCATGCTCCAAGCGAGCAAATCCTTTACGGGATGTGCGGTGTACTATTTTCTGATGCGACCGCACATCTTTCATTTTTTCACTTTTATCCTGTTCAAAAAGCAAAAATATGTTTACAAAAAAGAAATACAATCATAAAATTAAATTGCCCAAAAATTACATTTTTTTCTCTAAATACAAAAGTGACAAATACCTTGAATATTTTTGATTTTCGCTGCAGAACAAATTGCTTCCAGTGATCCAAGGAAACATAATTTGGCCTGATACTTTCTTCAGTTTGTCCTTTTTTGGGTTTTCTTAGCGCACGAGTCAAATTGCATCTCTCGTCCCGCAAAGATTTGCCCATTTTGGACATAGCATACTGGTACGCATCTACTTTCATTGTGTACCTTTGCTGCAATGTTCCATAAGCAAAACTTTTAGTTAGTTACATTTAAAACATAAATAAATACGTGTTAAAGTTAAATTATATATCTATAAGATACCTTTACTATAACCCACAACCGTTGCTTGATATCATCGTCAACATTCCGCCAATCATCATAAATGATTGGCACTCGCTCTCTTGCCAACCGTCCTAAAAAAGTAGAGAAAGGCTGTGAATTTTTTTCAATTGGTTGACACCGTTCATTGAAATATACATCTGTTTGATCTTCATCAATTTTTAATTTTGCCCGTCCTCTCCCTTTTTTTCCTTTAATTTCTTTTCCTTTAGGGTCATGATCGACCCCTAAATCTTCACGTTCTCCTTCTTCAGAAGAATCTGAAGAATCTCGTCTCGGGGCAAACTCTTCAGGATCTATATCTCCACCCTCTCGTAACACAGCCGCTATAACTGCTTCTCTTTCTTTTTGAGCCTTCTTTTCCCCTTTCTTAGAACTCTGTAAACAAAATGGAAAAATATTATTTAAATGGTTAGAGTAAATAACTTTTGCATGTCGGCAATATAGTAATCATAATTATAAAACAATAAGCTATAGTAATAGTTACCTCCCCTTTTTGGTTGTTCTTCATTGTTCGTTATGAGAACTCAAAAATCTGATTTGAGGCAAACAAAATGGAGAAATATATAACGATTAGAATGTCACACAATTATAAAACAATAAAAGGGCACAAACATGATACAACTCCTTCATGTGAATAATAAATGTAATGCAACCATAAAAGATACAGATTTTAGTATCTCACACACACAAAGAGGTTAATAATTGGAATAAGCTTTAACAAAAGGTTATATAATTTAGTCTAATCAAGAAAACCTACATTAATGTCCATCAAATTCAATACAATGCCCATAAGGACCAAAACCAGATAATTACATAGTGTGGCTTCACAAATTGACCTTAAACAATATTCATTCATCTTCCACTTCAATGGCCTCACAATTAGGCCTTACATAATGTTCATCTTCTTCAATGGGGTTCAAATCAAGTCTTACTACATCAATTGGATTATGTGGCATGTAAGCATCCTCATCAAACATCTCCAATTCGTGAAAGCCCCTAGGTGGTGCTTTTAGCACAACATACCAAGCTAAACCTTCTATATCCTTAGAATAAAACACTTGTTTTGCCTGTGAAGCTAGAATGAATGGATCTTTCTCAAATTGACCAAGTCCGTGTTCAAGGTTAACCAACGTAAAGCCATCGTCAACTTTAATACCATTCACAATGTTTGCCCAAGCACAGTTGAATATTGGGATTTGGAATCTGTAGTAGTCCAATAGAATTATGTCTTCAATAACCCCGTAATAAGAGATCTTCCCAACCACTTGAGCATTGTCCCTTGCACTTGATCGACACACCGTTTCTGCATCAATGGAAACTCCACTATTTTGTGTCTCCCTAATGGCGTGCCTTGTGTGAAATCGTTGTCCATTGATTATGTAGGCCGAATATGACTTTATATGCTTCCTAGGACCAAGAGATAGCCAGCGCAATGTATCCGACACGCTACTATCACTCGAACGAACCTTCTCCTTTAACCAATCGCAGAAGGTATCGTTGTGTAAATTCTGTAGCAAAGTTTCATTCCTTGATAAACGCCTCTCCGAACGCTTAAGCTCCTCCACATGCATGCTAATAAGAAGTGAGAATACAAGACAATTGTATAAGGTGTCGGGCGTATACAAATACATAAATAAATGGTGGAAATAATTATGATACTAACTCTAAGTATGGTTCCACTTCTGCAGTATTTCTCAATACATAAAGGTGGGCAATCTGTAACATATCATCAGGCATAATTGATTCCACACCCTTCGATAGTGGACGTCCTTCTAATATTCTTTCATGTTCCACTTCTTCGTTTCGAGCATGTTTGTGACCTATTTTTGCTGCCTGTTTAATGTACCCACTGCAGAAATCCATGCACTCTTTAGCTGCATAACATTCAGCTATGCATCCTTCAGGTCGCGCACGATTCCTAACATATCCCTTAAGTATCTTCATGTATCTAAAAACGCAAAATAAAAGAAGTTGTTAACTTACGATACTATAAACACTATGAAGTGCAAAGATATACAAATAAAATGATAGTGGACCACCTCTCGAATGGATACATCCAGCGATATTGGACTGGCCCGCAAAGACGTGCTTCCCGTCCCACATGGATTGACAGGTGAAGCATAATATCGAAGAATGATGGAGGGAAGTATCTCTCAAACATGCATAGAGTCTCTACAATATTGTCTTCAAGTACCTCGACTCTATTTCTATCTAACACCCGCTGGCATAGTTCATTGAAGAAAGCACACAGTCGAAATATTGCATTTCTTGTGCCCTTTGGTAAAGATCCCCTCAATGCTACAGGCAATAGCTGCTGCAACAATACATGACAGTCATGGGACTTGAGACCTACTATTTTGCACTCCTCTACTGAGACACAATTCCCAATATTTGAGGAGTAACCATCGGGTAGCTTTAAGTCTCGTAGCCTAGAACAAAAAAGCTTTTTCTCTGCCTTCGATAAGGTGTGAGGCGCTGGAGGCAAGGACCTTGCACCCTCATCCACATGCAAAGCGTGCCTAATATTTAACTTCTTTAAGTCTGCACGAGACTTAGCATTGTCCTTCGACTTTCCCGTCACATTCAACAATGTATTAACTAGACTCTCGCATATATTCTTCTCTATGTGCATAACGTCTAAGTTGTGACGGCAAAGTAAATCCTACAACACCATTTATAAAGATAAAAATGAGGGTTTAATAAATTGTAACGCCAACTATTAAATAAAAATTGACAGAAAGACGTTAAATAATTCGACTATTACTTACCTCCCAATATGGTAACTCAAAAAATAAAGACTTCTTTGTCCAAGGCATGGGTGGCTTGATGGCATTTATCTTCCTCTTTTTTTTCCCTTTATCTTTCCTCCCCCAATCATTTTCAAAATTACTCACTGCATGCCAAGCATCACGACCAGTCACGGGTCTGGGATTCAGTTTGAGTTCTTTCTTTCCGTTAAACCAACTTTTCTTCTTCCTATATGGATGGTCGGGTGCAAGAAACCTCCTGTGGCCCATGTAAGCCCACTTGTGACTATAATGCAGCCATTTTGAACAAGTGCCAACACCACACACAGGACATGCCTTCTTCCCCTTTGTGCTATAACCAGACAGGTTTGCATAAGCTGGGAAATCATTGATTGTCCACATCAAAACTGCCTTCAGAGTGAATTTGGACTTACTTAACGCATCATATACACCCACACCGTTATTCCACAACTCCTTCAAATCATCCAAAAGTGGCTCCAAGTACACATCAATGTTATTCCCTGGTTGCTTTGGCCCTGGGATAAGTAAAGACAACATCAATTGTTCCTTTTTCATGCATAGCCATGGAGGAAGGTTATATATAGTAAGTATCACTGGCCAGCAACTGTATGAAGTGCTAAGATTTGCAAAAGGATTGAACCCATCAGCTGCAAGACCAAATCTAATATTCCGCGGCTCAGATGTCAAAGAGGGCCATAGTTGGTCGATGCGTTTCCAAGCCAAAGAATCAACCGGATGCCGCATCTTATTATCTGTACTTCTATGAGTGGAATGCCACGTTAGTTGTTCAGCCATTTCCGGTGACATAAAAAGCCTCCTAAGTCTTGGTATTATTGGGAAATAACGCAAGACTTTTGCTGGGACTCCTTTTTGAATCTTTTCAGACCGTTTGTTCACTTTCCACCTTGAAGAACCGCATTTTGGACATTCCTCCTTGTCCTTATTATCTTTCGTAAACAGACAACAATCATTCACACATGCATGTATCTTATCAAACCCTAAACCAAATGCACTAAGTAACTTCTTCGTCGAATACATAGAATTAGGAAGTGTGTTATCAGGAGGGAGCATGTCACAAAGGATCTCCAGGAGTTCACTAAAACTTTTGTCAGTTAGACCATTTGTCATTTTATGCTTGAATAATACCACAACTGCCGAAATTCGTGTGTATTTCGTACAACCAGGATACAAAGGTGTCTCAGCTTCTGCTAACAGATGCATGAAATCCGGCTCTTTTCTCTGATTTGTGTCTTCTAAAACATCACCTGTCTCATCCATAACTGCATCTCTATCACCTGTCTCATCTATATGTGCATCTCTATACATCCTATGTGTCCATGTCATATCAACACCTTTTTGTTCACAAGACGCACTTGGAGGTTCTTCCCCGTGAAGAACCCACGTGGTGTACGTAGGATCCATCCCTTTAATCACCAAGTGCTCAAACACTGTACTAAAATTTTGGTGATGTAAGTTCCGACACTTAGTGCAAGGGCATGAGATCATGTCAGCATTTTTTGAATTTGCTCTAGCTATTTCAATGAACCTACGTGCTCCAGATTCATATTCGGTCGAAAAACGACTAAAATGCAACCAATCCTTATCCATAGTGAGATTCCAACCTCTTCACCCTAACTCGAATACTACAAACGATACAATATCTATTAGGCATGGGAGAAATCAATATTTACGAAAGAATATACAATACAATATGATATCTACAACCTTAAACAATGCCTGCACTGGGATCAAATGAATGCTATGCCTATCCATTATTTTAGATATTCAAATACTTAGATTACTAATTCTAGATCTGGTTATAGGTTACCCCAATTCTAAATCTGGTTATAGGTTAAACATAACCAATTCTAAATCTGGTTATAGGTTATAGGTTACCCCAATTCTAGAAAAAATTGTTTAAAACTTGCAGGGGGCATGGAACTGGTCGCGTAGCTATATATGAAAGATATTGATGCCTTAAACAATTAATTATCATGGATTGATTATTGTAATATTAAGAAATGTTTCCAGATAGAACATAGTGGATTGTTGGTTTAAAGTTGAAACTAATTAGAAAGGGATTATTTGTCAATATTTAAATAAAATTTCTGAATTTCTTGGCACACACAAAAAAGAAAAAGGAAATGGGAAACTACTTCAAGCTATAAACTCATATCATTACACATAATTGCAGCAACAAAGCAGTAACCATAAGACTGTTGCAAGGACATGGACACATGATATGACCTTACAGGAACATGCTGACACAGTAAGTTGTTTAAAAAAAAATAAAAAGAAAAATATAAATAAAAAAAAAAAAAAAAACAAGATATGGAAATGGCAAGGACACAACTATATATAAATTGTATATATACATATGCCACATCATTAAACTCATTTCTATAACAAAAGAAAAACCATATTCTATTGCCTCAAAGGAATGTCCTTATCATGTTCATGACTTAGGATATCGGAAAAGTATTGGCATTTGGCAAGGACACAAAGTCTTTGGCCCTTCTGTTGTGTAGTTTTAGTCCCAAAGATTTTAAATCAAATAGTTTGCTCACAAGCCTCTACAAGATCATTTCTAAAGTCCTCTCATAATCATTAGTTGGTTTTCCTTCAAACCATCTCAATTTAGTTTGCCTTTTTAAATGGTTGACAAATTGTTAATGATATTCTTAACTAACACAGACACGGTGGGCACAAACAGTCACATTACAGCCAAAGAGTGTCGAATGCCTATCAAAGGAGTGTCAAATAAGCATTGGTGTTCGACACGACACGGAATGGATTCTCTTTAGAATTTTCTGTACCTCATAGTTTTATATAGAACAACTCAATTAGGCCTTAATCGCAACATAAAATACATTATCGTAAAACATACAAGTTTTGCACATGGAATCAGGTGATACCATTTTTTTTTTTTTTACTCCTAATCAACTAAGCTTCAGCCGTGACAGAACTGTTTTGCAAGTTAAACACAATAATATAAAATTGCGCATATATATCTACAACCTTTAAAAAATTAAAAAATAAAATGCCTAAAATGGAATTAATCAGAAACATGACAGACTTGACAGACCAATAGAACTTTTAACACCCAGGCATCAATTGAAATATTATATAAAGAATAACTAGTACTCCATATTGTCCATCAGACCATTACCATAGATTCACTGAGGTACTGACCAGAGTTTTTACCTAGTTGTGAATGATAGAAATCAGAGCCTTAACATGCATATCATACAAAGCACAAGCCCAGTATATATTTTATTTTATATATAACCCAGAAAAACCATGTGTTTGCATGATGCTAAGTTCATAAATTTAAAATTTGTATTTAGCAAATATATAATATACATGTAAAATAGAATAAAAGAGTAGGAAGGAGGTAAAAATTAAATTAAATTAAAAAGGAAGGAGATATAAATAAAAATAAAAAACGCAAATCCATGCTCTAAAACAGTTTGAATGTCTGATATATAAAACAATAGTATGCGTACAGCACACTCATGCTCATCTTAGCAAACAATAGTATGCTCATCTTATCAAAATACCTATTTTTTCTTTTCCATATGGAAGTTCTCTCTCACCTAGAGGCAACGCAGCACTCTATCTTAAACCTCGTACTCTATTTTATCTTTGTATGCCCTACTATTTGAAACCCACTTCACTTGCTTGTTCATATGAAAACTCTCCAACAAACCACCAATATATGTTAGTCTCAGTTCTTATGCCATGATTATAAAATCCTAAACATGTGACAATGCCAAACTGAACATGGACAATGCCATCCATTAAAAACTTGCACACATTTTGCAGCATGGACAATGCCATCCATTAAAAACTTGCACATTTTGCATCTAATAAAATAGTTGACACAGTGTGTTTTGCCAAACTGAACACAGTGTGACATGAAAGAAAGTGGTTGACTTGCTGCTGATACAATTTGGTTATTATTGTATAAGAGGCCAAGGGTGAAGGAGCCCGATTTCATTTGCAACCTAACTGAACACAGTAACTGCTATTGGCTGGCAGAACTAAGGTTTTAAACATATACACACAAATTGTTATGAAGGAAATTCAAATGGTTTAGATATCATTCAATAACATGCCAAAAACTGTGTTATCACACTTTAATAAATGTCAGTTCAAGCAGTTCTTTTCCATGGAAAATATTATCATTTGAGGAGATTTGCATTTAGATTATAGAAAGACAGTCAATAGTGCCTAAATGTAGATGAACAATAAATCAATTGTTCTTCATACTTACAGTATCTCTAAGCTAGCTATTGTGCCGAGCGATGATGGAATAACCCCCCGTATGCCGTGGGAAATCAAGTTTCTGTAAATGCAAAAGAAACATAAGAGGGAGAATATAATGGTTTGAACTATAATGGCTATTTTACTGTACATGTTCTTATTTCATTAAGGTCTAGGGAAGTTGGGCTCACATAGGGAGAATATGTAACAAACAATAGCAACCAATCAGCATAAAACAAAATTCTAGATCCTTATCAGGAGAGAGAGAAATAAATAACTAAATAAATAAAATATGCAACTTCAAATATTATAATTCAAAGTGAAGGAGAACCTCAATTAAGAACTCACATGCTCTGTAGATGATGCAGTTGGGATATGTCGTTTGGCAAGAAACCCCTCAGAGCTTGGTTGTCAAGACCACTGGTCATGCAAAAGCAAAACAGTAATTACTTAAAACATAGTAATGCAAGTAAGGGAAACAAATTTAACATCTTAATATCCAAAATGCCGAATGAATCTCTAACAGTCAAACTTACTGGAAGATATTCACCTCTCATAGATGATTGTTAATCCGTAAGACAGACTGATATGGTTCGTGCTAATTAGATAGACAAGAGGGTCAAAAAGGACATAAACTGAGGTTATGAGATGTGCTTGTGTTGTAGACAGTCTTGTATGCTTTCTACCATTTAATGACTTATATAGTCTTTGCTCTGAATAAAATTCATCTTATTCTCCTCTCCTCTCCTTTTTCTCCATTTTTTTTTTTTTTTTTTGCCTAAAATGGTATCATATTGCATGGATAGAGTCATTAAATAGTATATAGCATACAAGACTATGTACAACACAAGCACATGTTTTGCAGGGTCAAGTCCAGCTGTTCAGTTGAATTAGTTTACTTATAATGAAACACTTCTATTGTTGGTAGGGCATTATTTAGATTGTAGGTAAAATATACACGTATATATCTAGCTCATATGAAAAATATTATTTTTGTGGACTGAATATAAAATCTGATAAAAAAATGAGGTCAATCACACAATCAGGCACTGATGTCTTCAAATAGTTCTAGTAATGATGGAATGATGGCACACGAAGATGTTACCGGGTTGAACTTTTAATTTTCTAAAAAAATATAACAACATAAAACATATAATCAAGATTTTAGTTTCCTTTCTTTTCCTCAGTTTTCTTAGCATCCAAACAGAGGGTAACAGAAATATACAGCACCCAAATAGAGAAATACAAATTTAATACAAAATGAACACAAACCAAACCAGAAAAACAGAGTTGAAGAATAAAACAAAGAAAGCAAAATATGTAAAACATACCTCAAGATCGGTATGTTGAGACTTCATGCTTGGAACTCGGGATCCCCTTAACCAGACCTTGCCCGACGGTGGTCCAAAAGTCACGAGC
>JAESVK010061622.1:0-13359 GCA_017140935.1 Hamamelis virginiana
CATTTCAAATTTAAACTCATTACTTATCTCATGTACATGTACCATCTTATAAATACCAAATCAGAAAACTCTCTTATCTATTGTTGAGAGCCAATCACTTGTTTCAACTTGGTATCCGAGCCACTATCCTAATTTTTTTTTTCTCTGCAATGGCCACCACCCCCACTGCAGCTCCCTCTCTCACGGTCTCTACCCCATTGTCCTCTTCCATTGCTCCTCCTACTCCCTTTTCCAATGCCCACCATTTCATCTCCATCAAACTTTCATCCAAAAATTTTATCCACTGGGAAACTCAACTACTCCCTTTTCTTCGTGGCCAAAACCTCATGGGTTATATTGATGGCACCATCCCTTGCCCCCCACCTCAAATCGAATCCAATGGCACCAAAACTCCTAATTCGGCCTATGATGCTTGGATTTGTCAGGATCGACTTCTCATGAGCCTTCTCTTTGCTTCCCTCTCTGATGATATCATGCCTCTCGTTGTTGGTCTCGAGACATCTCACCAACTCTACACCGCCTTGGTTAACTCATTTGCCTCTCCCTCTAACACTAGAAATTTTCTAACTTTACATGAATCTTCAAGTTCTCAAACAAAATGATAAATCAGTTTCAGTCTATCTTCAACAAGTGAAATCTCTTGCTGATGAACTAGCTGTCGCGAGATGTCCTCTCTCTCTAATTGACTTCAACTTTTATGTTCTCAAAGGTCTTCGGTCCGAGTTTAAAGACCTTGTCACCACCATTGCTGCCTGTTCTGATCCTACTCCATTTTCTGAACTCCATAGCTTACTTCTCAGTCATGAATTCCTTAATGCTAATCACTTTGCTAAACTTTCAGTCTCCGTGACTCCACCCCTAGATTCCTCCCCATTGGCCAACCTAGCTCAACATGGTATCCTACCTACACCTCCGTTCAACTGTGGTTGTGGCAGATTTAATAGGGCTCGTGGTCGTGGTCGTGGCCATTTTCAACGGTCCTTTGATAATAGGTCCTTTGGCTCCAACTCTAATGATTACTTTCCAGACTCTTGCCTCAAATGTCAGATTTGTAAGGGGTACAACCACACGGCAGTCAATTGCTATCATCCTTACACTCATACCCTCAATCCGTCTGCAAATATGGCGACCTTCAATCCAACCTCTCAATATCATGATTGGTTTCCCGATACGGGTGCCACCCATCATGTCACCCCAGACATTGCTGGCCTTTCCCATCATGATGAATACCATGGTTCAGATCAACTACGGGTCGGTAATGGTAAAGGTTTGCAAATTTCCCACATTGGCTCTACCTCTCTTCATTCTCCCTCGTTCTTTTCTTTTTCCAAATATTTTGTGTTCCTCAAATTTCAAATCCTCTTCTTTCTGTTCATCAATTTACCAAAGATAATGTCTGTTATTTTGCATTTCACCATTCTCATTTTTTTGTCAAGGACCAGGCAACACATAAAATACTCCTTCAAGGATCAAATGATGGGGGCCTCTACAAACTTTCTCCTCCTTCCCACTCATCTTCTTCCCAAGTTTCTGCTCATATGGTCGAACGTGTGTCTCCCATTCGCTGGCATCATCAGCTTGGTCATCCACATCCTCGTGTCCTCTAGCAAATAATCAAGACTGCAAATCTACCCTGTCTTTCTTATAAACTTAGTTCCATCTGTACGGCTTGTCAACTTGGCAAGTCCTCTAGGTTTTCTTTACTAGTCACTAGAACTACTAGTTCTTCTTCGTTGGATCTTATGTTTACTGATGTATGGGGTCCATCTCCCGTTTTATCTAATGAAGGCCATCGTTATTGTCATCGTTATTGTCATATATTTAGATGATTATTCCTAATTTATTCGGTACTTTCCCATGACGCAAAAATCAAATGTCTGTAATATATTTATCAAGTTTCAATCAATGGTTGAACATCAATTCAATTCCAAAATTAAAATTGTGCAATCCGATTGGGGCGTAAAGTATCGCAAGCTTTCTCAATTCTTTGACAATTGTGGGATAATTCATCGCCCTCTTTGTCCACACACCTATGTTCAAAATGGCTCCATTGAACGTAGGCATCGTCACATTGTTGAAACGGGTCTCACCCTAATGGCTAATGCTAATGTTCCTCAACGATATTGGCATTATGCCTTTGACACTGTAGTTTACTTAATTAATCGCATGCTAAGTCGGGCCTCTCATCATATGTCTCCTCTCCTCCATCTGTTTAAAACTGTTCCTGATTATCTCTTTCTAAAAATATTTGGTTGTTAATGTTTTCCACATTTAAGACCATATAATAGTCACAAAATAGATTTTCGTTCAAAACCTTGTGTTTTCCTTGGTTACAGTGCTAAACACCTAGGTTACCGTTGCCTTCATCCATCCACTGGGCGTACCTATATTGCACATTATGTCAGATTTGATGAGAATTCATTTCCTTTTACTAGTCTATCCACGGTTGATTCCTCTGTCTTAATTCCATCTAACCATTCCCACCAATCTTGGCTCACGGTTCCAACTATTCCTGCTCACTATCCATCCTCTCTCTCCTACTCACATGTCCACTATCCCTCTCTCCTCAGACTCTCCCTCACGTGGTCCTCCTTTATCTCCATCTCATTTAAATTCTCTCATCACATCTGCCTCACGTGAACTCCCCACTCTATCTCCATCTCATCCCTTATCCCTTTCCAATTTAAACTTCCCTCCCACTCAATCTCTTCCACGGTTCCCTATCTCATCTCAACCACCCTCAAATTTAAATCTCATTTTCATCCGAATCTCTCCCATCCTAACCACTTCCCACGTCAAAATCAAACTCCCTCCCCTTCAAACTTAACTTTACCCGCCACCTCCTCACTCATCCCTCATTTTCAAAAATTCCCTCATCCGAACTCTCTCCCTTATCCTCATTCACAATCCCAACCATGTCCTTTATCCTCATTCAACCTCCCAAAATTTAACTGCTGCTTTATCCTTTCCCACCCGTGTCACTCTCTCTCCATCTCAATGTCACCCAATCTCAATTCAAAATTCAAATGGTCTCTATCTAATGGTTGATTTGAATTCCACACTTCCCCCATACGATCCTTTCCCTCCTTCTCTTTCAAACACTCAACCGTCCCTCCCATCCTTATCCCAATCCACCACATCACAATCTGATCCTATACCAACCCGTACCTATCCTATGACACTTTGTCATGTGACAAAGCCCACACCATCTGATGCCAAACCCACGGCTCTTCTCACTCAGTGTACTAACGATTCTCTTCTTGGGCCCACATGCTTTACAGATGCAAAGAAATCCCCACAATGGAGATAAGCGATGACACATGAACTCATTGCCTTGATCACCAATGGTACTTGGACACTTCAACCTTTTCACCCTAACATGAATGTTGTGGGATGTAAATGGGTCTATCGAATTAAGCGCAAATTAGATGGCTCGGTTGAGTGCTTTAAGGCTCGCTTGGTTGCAAAGGGCTTTCATAAACAACAAGGTGTGGACTATAGTGAAACCTTTAGCCCTATCGTCAAGCCTACAACCATCATAACAGTTCTCTCTCTTGTTGTTTCTCATGGATGGTCCATTCGCCAACTGGATGTCAATAATGCATTTCTGCATGGTTTTTTGGATGAAGAGGTTTATATGTCTCAACCACCATGATTCGTTGACTCCACACATCCTACTCATGTTTGTCGCCTTCACAAGTCTCTTTATGGACTTAAACAGGCGCCTCGAGTTTGGTTTCATTGATTATCCTCGTTCCTTCTTCGCTATGGCTTTCAAGCTTCAAAAACTGACTCCTCTCTCTTTATATTCTCTCATCAAGGTTTGGTTGTTTATGTCCTTGTTTATGTGGACGACATTCTCATCACCGGCAACAACAATGATAAGCTCTCCTCTCTTATTAGCACCCTTGGCCAAGAATTTTCTCTCAAAGATTTGGGGTCTCTCCACTACTTTCTTGGCATTGAGGTAATTGCCCACTCTCAGGGCATTCTTCTGTCTCAACAGCAGTACATCAAGAATCTTCTTCAAAAGTCAGGAATGGCTCACTGCAAACCCATACAGACACTTATTTCATCGTCTCTCAAGTTATCTAAACAAGATGGCTCTCTGTTGCCCAATCCAACATAGTATTGTTAAGCTGTTGGTGCTCTTCGGTATCTCACCCTCACACGCCCTGACATTGCCATTGTTGTAAACAAGGTTTGTCAGTTCATGCATCAACCAACTACCGAACACTGGATGGCTGTCAAAAGAATACTGCACTATCTACAGCTCACCATGCATCATGGCCTTTTAATCTCTAAGCAAAGCCCATCTACTCTCCATGCATTTTCAGATTCTGATTGGGTTGGATGCCCCGATGATAGGCGTTCTACTGGTGGGTATGCTATTTATCTTTGGAGTAATTTAATATCATGGTCTTCATGGAAACAAAGAACGGTTTCTCGTTCTTCCACTGAATCTGAGTACAAAGCTTTAGCAGATGCCACTGCCGAACTCACTTGGATTTAGTCTATTCTATTTGAACTTGGTGTCTCACTCCCTCGCGCTCCTATCTTATGGTGTGAGAATTTAGGTGCGACCTATCTCACAGCCAATCCAGTGTTCCATGCCCGTACCAAGCATGTGGAAATTGACTTCCACTTTGTTCGTGACAAAGTAGCTCGCAAAGATCTTCAAGTTCAATTTATTTCTATACATGATCAAATTGCTGATATTCTGACAAAAGGCCTATCCACTCAACGGTTTCAATTCATGAGAGACAAGTCGAAGGTTAACTCAAGGACACCTTCAACTTGAGGGGGGCTGTTAAACCATGTAATCTTAGAGTATATTATTTGTTACATTTCAAATTTAAACTCATTACTTATCTCATGTACATGTACCATCTTATAAATACCAAATCAGAAAACTCTGTTATCTATTGTTGAGAGCCAATCACTTGTTTCAACTATAGGTATTTCCATATGTTGAAGAAAATTTGTCATTTTAAAATATCATTTAAAATATATATTAATGCCCCTAGAGATTGGATATATTGATAAATATATTAACAAGTCGTTATAAATATATTAACATGTTGAGAGACATGTAAAATGTTGTTATCAATTTCAGTTACAATATATTTTTTTATTAGATCTGTTATGTCTTAGTCTCCTAGGATATTGGAAGACTTTTGAGCAATGAAACTCGTTCTCTTTTGGATCATTCTTATATCAGGACAATGGGAGGAGACTCTTGTTGTTTTAGTGCCAAGATGGAAGCTAAACCAAAGCTTTTGATCCTGAAATTCTAAACTTTGTATTTTTTAATATACTAGTAATAAGTACTATAAGGGAGACAGAATCCTATATTTTCCCACCAAGAGAGTAAAAGTTTAGTAGGAAAAATCCAATAAAGAAAAAGACAAAATACTTTACTACTTTTGTAGTTTTGTTTTATTTGTACTTTGTTTGTAGAGGTCCTAGAGGAAAAGATGAGTGGGGTTTCACGTGGGTTTGGTTAGTCACTTTGTTAGATATAGGAATTGTATGGGAAAGGGAACTTTGGAAGAGATGGAAATGGCTTATAAAAGGAGAAAGAGAGTAAGAAGTAAGAGTCTTTCTGAGTTTCTTTGCGTCTGAGAGCTTTTGGTTTTGAGTCTTGTGAGTGTAAATTTTATAGAGTTCATTTGTTTGAAGAGTCTGTAATGAAGAGTAAGCAGTGTCTGTGAATAAGTTTGTACGCCGAGGTACTAATGTAAGTTTCTGTTTTATTTTAATAAAATAATGTTTATTTTATTCGTGTATATCCTTATCGGGGCATATATTGCCATCCCTATTCAGTTCTAAACTTTTTCTTATGTCTGAACAATGAATTGATGTGGCATGTTTAGGGAGTATCAAAGGTTGAGGGTAATAGGCTTTGTAGATGGTTTAGGTTGGAATAGGCTAAGGTTTGAGGCAAGACAATTTCTCTAATTTTAGGAAATAGTTGCTGGAAATTCTGGATAGCAACTATTCCTGGGCTTTAGTTGTGGCTATTTAAGGGTTTGGGTGTTGGGATCGGTTTTAAAGGTGGGAGAAAGGTTGGTGTTCTAAAAAATAGGGTTTTAGAGATTAAAGGGTTTGAAACATGGTATTATTGGTGGATTTAAAGAAAATACAGCAGTTCAGAAAGTTGAAGGATAAGAAGATAATCTAGGAATCACTCCTAGAACCCCTCAAGCATCGCTCCTAGTGTCCCGTAGTAGGGATCAAACCTAAGGTTAGAATTTTGTCACACAACCCTCGAGCTCAAATAGCTCTAGAAAATTCTGTTTCTATAATTCATTTATTCCATTCCCCAAATTCTGGTACCGCATTATTTATATTGGCTACAAAACTTAGGGAGTAAGCAAACTTAAAAACAAGCTATGTAGCCAAGGAGGCTAGACCAAACCCAAAAGACCAATAAAATTGACTTAAACTAAAACAAAGCCCATACAAAACCCAAACAAGTAAACACAATCTAGCCCAAAACTGAAAATTACCAAAATACCCTTGATTCCATAGAACTTAACAAAAATTAAATAAAACTTAAACTAGCAACATAGGACCCTGAAGAAAGGATGAAGTTAAACTTGACTGGCTAAACTCAATAAAACAAGGTTCCTAGTAGACCCTATCTTGAACTGGAATTGATTTCCAAGACTTGCATCATGTATTGTTTCTCGGGATCTTGATTAGGTGTTTCTTGTTTCAGGTACATCATACATTTGCAACTGCAGGGTCGGATGGTGCTTTTAATTTTTGGGACAAGGATAGTAAACAGAGACTGAAGGTGTCTTTCAGATTTCTTTTAAATCCTCTCTCTAATTTTTCTCTTACTCTTCTGCTATTCTTCTTGCTGGTATTGCATGCGAATCACCATAGTTGTTGTCTTTAAACTCCAAACTGAGTATAAACTGCTTTTCAAATGACTTTACAATTATCATATATATCCATGTTTGGTTCAGATGTAAGTTATAATAACGACTTCATTATTGGTGATTTTCTTTCTTGAAGCTTGTGAGTTCTTTCCAAGTATTCTTTGCTTGTTTAGGTTACAATGATAGTGAAAAGATTAGGGTTATTTGGATGTTCAACATGAATGGAATGGTTCCATGTTTCCATACCATTTGAAGGCCTTTTTTTTTTGCTTTCAGTAGAATTTGAAGGCATAATCTATGCTTCCTGAATGAAATCAATGCAAAGCAAAAATAGATTTTCCATTAATATATTTATTCTTGTTACTCACCCCCCCTCCCCACCCCAAAAAGAAAACCACAAAACCAAAAAAAGAAAAGAAAAGTTCAAGCTGTCAGAAAAAGTAATGATAAATATGTATCTTTTTTACTTTGAAACCTACAATTGATCTTTTAGAACACTAAAACAAGTTTATGTATGGTAGCCGAACTCAAACCAAATCTTAGGTGAGGTTCAGTGGAAGCATTTCATTTCATTTGGGCGTCCAAACATATATCCTATAAATTAGGATGAAAGTTACAAAATTTAAAACCTGTCTCACTGAAGCTTAAATATGGGAGGGAGCATTTTTCCATTGTTCATCAATTATGTCAACTATGATTTATTTTAATGATGTATTAGCTACATCACTGAAGTCATCTCGTTTCATTTATCTTTTGGTGACATTTACTTTTGATATGCTCTGTGTGCGTGCGCGCGCTCGCGCGCTTGTTATTTTTTCTTGTTATGTGAATGTGTTGCAATTAAGCTTATTGAATGTTCTCTTATTTGTTTATTTATTTCATAAGAAACAATATTGTACTAGAAAAAGAGGAAGTACACAGGGGAAGACTAGAGATCCTTCTAGAGTCTAAGGCTGAACACCAAAAACAAATCTTATTTTTATTTTTAATTTAAATTTTTTTTTTTTAATGTTACAGATATAGCATATTATCTCTCTTAACATACTGATTATTAAGCTGGTTTATGGCCAGCAGATTTGGTCTGTCATTACTTGGTCAGCTATTGAGTTATTTTTGTTTCTGTGTTTGATATTTTGTGTTCTGTTGTGTCCTTATTTTAGCAAACTGTTTGTATTACATTTGGAATGGGTTGCCTCATGATGGATGTTCCATTTACGTCCTTCAAGCAGAAGTTGGTTCAAGGGAATTTCTTTGAGCTTGCATCAATATTTCAGTTTCAATTCAAACACCGGTTTGATTTGTTAGCTTGATGTACATTGTTGAGTGTTGACCCATTCCCTAACAACTTAAGCTTTTGAGGTCTAGTGGTGTTCTAACTTGGTATCAGAGCTCTGGTTTCTAGGAGTTCTAGGATTCAAGCCTCCTCACCTTCATCCCTTATTCCTTCATTGTTTCATTGGCCATTTATTGATTCACCTCTCCATTTGCAAGCGGGAGTTGCACGTGACTGGAGTGTTAGCTTGATGTGCATTGCTGACCCATTTCCCTTATTTCTTAAGCTTTGGTGGTCTAGTGGTGTTCTGACATGATTCAAATGCGATGTTCTAGGAAAGATTTACCATCTGAAAAGTGGAAAAACGGTCCCTGTCTAAAGAAATGCCCTATGGGGGCGCCCTAATGTGTGACTGCCATAGTTCTGTTCACTCTGTATGGGGTTTTATCATTTGTGGCTACACCATTTCAATATTATTTGTCATTTTAGAAAATAGAAACACAAGGATATGTCCTGCTATTTTTTCAAAATTTGTCCCCTTAAATTGTTTTTCGATTGTTAGTTCATCCGAAGGCTGCAAAGTTGATTAAATTCTTTTCTTGCTGCCCTGTATTGAATGCTGTATCTAGTATGTTGATTACCTTAGTTACCAAAAAGAAAAGGAAGGAAAAGAAAAAATTATGCAACTTGCCTTTGTACCAAAAAGAAAAACAAATTTTGGTGCTCTTCTCTGTCTAAATATCCAGTTTTCTTATACTACTTTGTCTGATTTTCAGGCCATGTCAAGGTGCAGTCAACCTATACCTTGCAGTACTTTCAACAACGATGGCTCAATATTTGCATACTCAGTATGTATAATTGGTTTTTTTTTTTTTTTTTCGCAATTAATGCTGATGATTCTTATTATTATAGTTTTAAACTTTTATTGGTTGAAATTCCATTGTGTCCTCTTAGAAATTTATAGAGTATTTAAGTCAATTGTGTAGAGGAAAAGGTGATAACTATCATTCTTCATGCAGTAAGCTATTCATGTATCATGTATTTTTCCTATTCAATTTGGAAGGTAGAAATATCCATGGCAGTGGAACCATTTTGTGCATTGCATAAGCCTCCGTTCGGTATGAGGGAAGGAACGAAGGATAGGGGGAAGGGAGTGGAGGGTGGAGGGGGTTAGTGTGTGTTTGGTATTGGAGGGAGAAGAAGAGGGGAAGAATAGAGGGAAAGAAGGGGTGTTTTTTCACATTTTGGCATCCACCCACTTTTGGGAAGATGGGAGGAGGGAGGGAAGGAGAGGGGTTTAGTGAAATCCTATTTTTGTCCTTCCACTTTCCTTATATTGGTAAAATAGTAAATTAGTTTTCCTTCATTTCTCTCCTCTTTATGTACCACACATAGAAAGGAAAGAAACTACTTTTCCATCCATCCTACCAAATACATAGGAAGGAAACTGGGCCTTCCTCTAAGGATGGAAAGTCCATCCCTCTTACTTTCTTTCCTTCTATTTTTCTATCCTACCAAAAGGAGCATTAGTGTTCCAATATCCATCCACATGAACTGTGTTTGTTTGCATCATACTGGAGGGGGCCATTATTAGTACATTTGTTTGAGATATTTGTATTTGGTGACAAGAGACTATAAGCTTTGAAGAAAGCTTCTTGAATTTATTCACGGACTGCTTTTAAATCATTTGTGCTAAATGCTTCTATTATAAATTGTGTTTGTATTTAAATATTATGGAATGAGACATTTTCTTGTAATAAATTTACCTTATTGTGTTATTTTCCCTTTTTGATATTCAAATGAATGAGATATGCAAAATATTGTCTAGCGCCTTGGATACCCTCCTTGGAATGAAAGATTATATCTCCTTTATCCCTTTTTTTTTTCTTGGATGAGGGTCCAAGTCATGGTGGTTCTTGAATCACATTCTGCAACTGGGATATAAATATTGTGGCTTTGATCCCTACACTTGTTTGGCTTATAAACACTAATGGGGGTCCAAAGTGATAGGATGATATTTCTGGTTATAATGACATTCTTCCCAGAGGTCTACTTGTATCATCTATACTTCCAAATTGTTTGTGAGTATGTTGACATATCAATTTTCTTTCTATACTGGAAATATTTGGCACTGAAAATTCTCTTTTGAATTTTGGTCTTAGGTGTGTTATGACTGGAGTAAAGGTGCAGAGAATCATAATCCTGCAACGGCGAAGACCTCCATTTTCCTGCACTTACCACAGGTAAATTGTTATAGATGATTGAATTTTAAATAATTTTTTCAATATTTTTTTCTTTGGGAACACATTATTGAGTTTTGACTACTACTAGGAAGTGCAAATCTTATATGCTTTTTGGGGTGCAGGAGTCCGAGGTTAAAGGCAAGCCGAGAATTGGAACCAGTGGTAGAAAGTGAATCTGGTGATTTGTGTGATGAATATATGGATCCTATGTTTCCTTTTGTTACATGGATGAGAGTTTTTCCTTTATTTTCCGACACTTGATACATGTATGTAGCTGGGTTGCTATCAATATATTAAGTCTAGGTTGGAAATGAGGTCCTTGTCCATGTTTAAAAGTTTTGGTTTAACGGAAAAAAAAAAAAAAAAAAATGAAGAGATGGCATGCAAAGTTTTATATTAATTTAGGATTTGTTTTTTTGGGGATCAAGGAGTTCATTTCAAGAAGAATCCGGTCCAATATCAACCCCCCCCAACCCACAAAAAAAAAAAAAAAAAAAAGGGGAGGAAAGAAAGAAGACATTATTCAAGGCCAGCGCCATGGTCATCCTAGATTAATTGCTATTCTCTCTAGTGATGAGCCTTGAAAGAAGAATCCGGTCCAACATCACCATCAAAATTCTATTTGATTCAGCGACAATGATGGATTGATGGAGAGGAAGGGAATGTAATTATTTATTTTTAAATATATCAATGGAAGCAGTGAAATGGGTTCTCTTCCCAAAGATTCTTTGTTTGCTAAATAATTTTGCATGGAACAACATAATCTATTAAATATGGTTTTTCATTATTTATTTAATTACTGCATAAGGTATTTTAGGCAAATCTCGTATATCTGATAGGGCGGCAAAATCAATCCATACCCATTTACCCGCCATGTATGGGCAGATATATTTTAATAAATTGGTCATAATTAGGCTATCCAATTAAATCTATTTATAATTGGGCTGGATATGGGTACCCACTGCTATATATATGAAGCTGGTCTGCTCTCACGTGAACAAGCAGCCGTGGAATCGTTGTCTTAATGGTAGGCTTGAATGCAGGCAGCAGTAGACGGCAACTTTGCTGGTAAAAAAAAATATATTTATATATATATATATATATATATATATATATATATATATATATAACATTGGGATTTTATTACGAGGTTTATCTTATGGAAAGTGTGTAATGTGATTTGGTTGGAACCAATTGCAAACGAGATTTTGAAAAACTGACCATTAGATTAGATAAATCTCTTATGAATTTCATGCTCGTTAAAAATCACAGTAATCCAACGGCCGATTTCTAAACAAAAAAATTGACTGGAAAAATGAGGTAAAATTTTGAAAAACAAAAGAATCACAAATTTTCACAATGACATTTCTTAGAAACCAACCATTGGAACACTATAATTTTTTGCGAGCATGAAATTCATAAGTCTATCTAATCCCAAGAAATTCAATAGACCTCCATAAAAGGCCAAGAATAAGGGACAAGGTTGAGGGATAAGGTTTGATAATTCCATATTAGAAAGAGACTAGTAAGATTGAAATATCTTGTGGTGTATGATAACATATCTGAGATAATATATTAAGAGATATGTTGAAATTATTGATGTGGATTATTATGAATATATTAGAAGATACACGATTATGTGATTATGATTCCCGAAGAATCATTAGTGATAATATATATATATATATATATATGAAAATGATTCTAATACGAATCATCAGTAATCTATTAAGGTTACACATAACACTCATTATGGTAGAAATACTTGAAATTGTGAAATCACAATTTTTACATAAGGTATTATTTACCTGGTACTTGATTTTTAATATACATATCATACTCAAGTGTACAGTAGTAGTAAATGATACTTACATCTAGTATTTATAAATATTACAAGTATTTCCACAGCTTAAATCTTGAACTTTGAAACAAGTGTTTGAAGCTCCAAATCTTCTCGGACCTTTGAGACTTTATTCCCCTATAGAGTCTATAAAGAGGTTGCACACCTTTTTTCGTCGTCGGATGAATCTCATCACACCAAAAAATATTCCTTGGAATACAAATCGCTTGGAGACTTGTGTCGATGATGCATCTTTACTCACTATTGTATGCCAGCAAAGTCTTCTCTGAAGTATATGTGTTAGACTATGAAACCGACTGTTTGGAGATGCAAGTTGTGGCGGCAATAGTACCGGTACAACTATAATCTGCCTAAGTAGCCTTAGAAAAGATCTTTAGTTATTTCCTCTAAAAGCATATTTAGGGGATGCAGATAGTGATACATACCCATAAGCTTATAAAGGATCTATAGTTACTAAGGAGAAATCAAGTTGATTATCCCTTGGGATTCTCGTTTTCTTCTTATGAGTTTTTTTTTTTTTTTTATATTAATGAAAGGACAAATTAAACGAGAATACTTATTTATGGCTGAGTGGCTATGGATGCTGCTCAAATATCATCACGATAAAGATGAGAATAAACAAGATCATGATGAAAATTAGGAAAAGCAAAATAATGATTGTAAGATTAGATTTCCTTACTTAGGAAATCATAGTTTTAGATCATATTTCAAGGTGTTGTCCTATACTTTAGGAGCCCCTGTATACAGGGACGAAGCCAGGAATTCTGGTGAGGGAGGGGGCAAATTTTAATTTATTTTTAATAGTTTATTCCAATTTAAAAAATCGAGAATATTTTTGGCAAACTTGAAAACCTAACCAGTTGAGGATAAGCCTATCTGGTTTTTATTCAGTACTATTTGATAAGTGCCTTTCTTTCGTAAATCAGTTCAATCATGTTCAGCAAATGAGGCATAAACATAGTTTTTTTTTTTTTTTCAAAACAACTGTAAGTTGGTTTACATAAAAATCATAATTAGAACTGGCCAAACCCAGTTTTTAAAGTTCCCAAACAGGTCCTTAATGTTATATTTTGGCATTTTACATTTTTTTTT
>JAESVK010061627.1:0-12805 GCA_017140935.1 Hamamelis virginiana
TTGGTCGCACCACGGTGAGGGAGGTTAATTCCCCACCATGCGCCAAGATTTAAAAGTATTTATAGGACCACACTCAACGGAAATTTAACCTCAAGTCGCAAGTTAGAGTGAGTGCGGGTCGTCCACAGAGAATATGGTTGAATCTAGTTTAAAGTAAATAAGAAACTATGCTAGTGATTGTGATTCAAAGGTGATTGGTTGGTTGTTGATTAAGGTCCTAATGATAAATTCAAGACGAACTAGAGTAATTAATAAAAGATAAAGTGGAAAAAGGTAATGGGGTTCGGTTCGGATTAGGGCAAGTTAATAATCACCGATTGTAATATGAAATGTTATTTAACATGGGATAATGGTAACCTAGACTACAAGAATAAGTTAACCAAAATGATATGAATGATTAAGTGTATAACGATTAATCAAAAGCCATAAACTATCAGAATCAAACGATAATGCATAACCTATGCTAATGATCAAACCACCATTAACTCAATCATTCATTTAAGTAAGCACCACTTGTATTTGTATGAGATAGTAATCACAGAAAACTAAAACATATTGATATATAAACGGTTAAAAGCACTAGGCTCTCAAATACAAGTCTATCCCAAGGTTAAATAACATTAATTACAAAATGGTGACTAAAAACCTCACCCAAAAATCCTTGCCTCACCCCATAACCGAGTGACCTAGCCGGCCATAACGTAGATCGGCGATCCGTAGATGCTCCTCATCATCATAGTCTAACTTGGGCCTATTTGGAGTAGGATGGGTAGTGATTGGATGCCTAGAAAGTGCCAAGAAAGCACTAGAAAACAAAGGCTCACTTTATGAGCAAAATGACAAAAGAAAAAGCTCCCCCTCTCTCCTCTTAAAGTAGCTTAAATACTCCCCTAAAAGTCAAAGAGGCAAAAGACAACAATATCCCTCAAAGTTAACATTATTACACAAATACTTAGCATAAAAAACGGAGCAGGCAGCCATCTATCGATAGCGTGCAAGGCACCTATCGATAGATGCTGCGAAGGTCAGATGCGCTGGAACGAACTCGAAGAATCTCTATCGATAGATGCATGAACACCTATCGATAGAGAACGCGAAACCCTGAATCGCCTTGGAACTGGAGGGGCATCTATCGATATATGCAAGAACCGCTATCGATAGATGCTGGAAATTAGGCCGAGATTGTGAAGTCAGAAGCTGGTATCTATCGATACATGGCCACGCCTATCGATAGATCATAAATCCAATTCCAAAATTAAAGGTCCAGAGGCTGGCATGTATCGATACCTCCCTTTGCCTATCGATAGCTCAAGAAATAAATCTCCAAATTGCGAAACAGAAGCCGGCATCTATCGATAGCGAAATCCACCTATCGATAGATGGTCCACGAGCAGCTTTTTATTGAGATGCAGAGACTGGCATCTATCGATAGGCACATTCATCTATCGATAGATGACCCAAAAATTCCCAGAAAAACCCATCTTGATGCTCCATGCTTCCTCGACGCTGTCCCCACCTTCGACTGCGAGTCGCGCTTCATCGGAGAGTGAATTTGGGCTTCAAAAACGCCAAAAACCTATAATGCACAAGAAAATAAGACAAATGAATATCTTAACAAAACCTAGCGATTTACATCCTCGTTAGCGTGCATTTGGGTCTTACAATCATGAAATTAGAGCATATGATTGTGAGCAATCAGTAATCCGTTGGGAGAATTAGAGAAGGGTCAGCGATCAGATGACATAGAAGAAGAGGAAGAGATACTGAAACAGTTGAAGGGAACACAGGCTAACATTACAATTTGGGGATTGCTCATGGCTTCACAGAAACACAGACAGACTGTGCTTCGGTTGCTCAATCAGGTACAGGTTCCTATTGATACGTCCCCTGAGGGTTTGGTAGGTTTGGTAAATCTGGTTCATCATGAACCATCCATCTCATTTACTGAATCTGACTTACCCGAGAGTGGGAGTAATCATTTGCAGGCTTTATACATCACAGTAGATGTCATGGGGAAGAGAGTTCCCTCAGTTTTAGTTGACAATGGGTCAGCATTGAATGTATGTCCACTCAGAGAAGTTGTAGGAATGGTGACTCTTCCAGTTGTTATTGGGCCAGTTGAATTCAAAATTGATTTTCAGATCCTAGATGTGCCAGCCAGTTTTAATCTGCTTTTGGGAAGACCGTGGATTCATTTGACCGGGGCTGTGCCGTCGTCGCTTCACCAGAAGATCAAGTTTCCACACTAGGAATTAGTGGTCACTTTGAAAGGGGATATGGAGATGAATCGAAGTATTCGAGTGCCAATCTGTGAGATAAATCAGGAACCGTCAGAAGTGTTACTATCAGGGTTTGAGTACGTACAGGTTATCGAAGGAGCTCTCTCCGCTTCAGTGGATGATGATATTGTTACTAGTGAGACCCGTAAGAAAGAAAAGGATTGGGTTGAAGATCTTGATGCTGGTGCCATAACAAATATGTTCGAGCAGGCGGTTCTGTGTCTCGAATTGCATACTTATGAAGTCGAGGCGATCTATCCAATTAAACCCACAACTCCACCCTTATCAAACTGGGGCTTAGAAGATTGTCATTTCATCCATGATTGTGAGGGGATCGAGTCACTTCCATCTGATGATAACTTGTAGGTGTCTTCAGTAGAATAGGATTTTCCTGCTTTTTTGTAATAGTGTAGGGTTTCCTTGTTTCCAATAAAAACCTCAACCTCATTTGAAGAGGTAGGAGTGTCAGTTTGTTTCATCTTCTGTGTTCTGTTATTCAACTTTCAATTAATAAAAGAAATATTCATTCTCTTCTCATCTCTCTTGCAGTATCTCATTTTTATCATCATTGGATTTGTATGGCATGAATATAGACCCGCGAGAGGATGTTCCTCCTGAGCTCGACGAGCAATATGGAAAGGGGCACGCTCAACCTAACATGGATGAATTAATTTCAATCAATTTAGGGACGGATGAATCACCTAAAATAATTAAAATTGGATCAACACTGTCGCCACAAGAGAGAGAATCATTGGTAGAGGTTTTGAGAGAGAATATTGAAGCTTTCGCATGGTCGTACCAAGATATGCCAGGCATAGATCCCGACATTGTGCAACACTTCATCCCCACTGATCCGAACATGAAGCCAGTCAAGCAGAAGCTGCGGAGAATGAAACAAGAATGGGCCTTGAAGATTAAGGATGAGGTGGTCAAGCAGATGAATGCTGGATTTCTGCAAGTAGTGGAGTACCCAGAATGGTTAGCCAACATCGTTCCAGTGCCTAAGAAGGACGGGAAAGTACGAATGTGTGTTGATTTCAGAGATCTCAATAAGGCGTGTCCTAAGGATGATTTCCCTCTGCCTCATATAGATGTATTGGTCGACAACACTGCTGGCCATGCACTCTTGTCTTTTATGGATGGCTTTTCGGGTTACAACCAAATCAAAATGGCTTCCCAAGATATGGAAAAGACAGCTTTCATTACACAATGGGGGACATTTTGTTATCGGGTTATGCCCTTCGGACTTAAGAATGCTGGCACGACATACCAAAGGATGGCTACCACACTGCTGCATGATTTGATTCACAAGGAGGTGGAAGTGTACGTAGATGATATGATTGTGAAGTCTGTGGATAGGGAAGGACATTTAGCTGCTCTGAAGAAGTTCTTTGAAAGAATTATCAAGTACAAGCTGAAATGTGCATTTGGAGTGACTGCTGGGAAGCTGCTCGGTTTTATGATCACACAGAGAGGGATAGAAGTAGATCCGGGGAAAATCAAAGCCATCATGGAGATGCAACCACCAAAGACAGAAAAAGAAATCCGGGGATTTTTGGGAAGAATTCAGTTTATCAGCCGTTTCATAGCTCAGTTGACAACTATCTGCGAGCCGATTTTCAAGCTGCTAAAGAAGGATGTACCGACTAAGTGGAATGAGGAATGTCAAGAGGCATTTGATACCATCAGAAGGTATTTGAGCAACCCACCAATCCTGGTTCCCCCGCGACAAGGTGAACCATTATTACTCTACTTAACTGTCACCGAAACCGCGATTGGAGCTATGTTAGCTCAATATCTTGAAGAGTCATTGAAAGAGAATGCCATCTACTACCTCAGCAAGAAGATGACAGATTATGAAGTGAACTATAGTGCTCTGGAAAAGACATGCGTGGCATTGGTATGGGCAACTCAAAAGCTTCGCCATTACATGATGTCTTTCCAAGTACTCTTGATCAGTCGAATGGACCCGTTGAAGTATCTGCTTGAGAAGCCTGCTTTGTCCTATAAAACAGCGCGGTGGTTATTGTTATTGTCAGAATTCGACATTCAGTATGTACTGCAGAAATCAGTGAAAGGAAGAGCTATAGCAGAGCACCTGGCAGAATGTGCTACTTCACAAGCAGACGATGTCAATCACCAGTTCCCAGATAAAGAAATCCTTGTGGTAGAGAAGAAGGTGTGGAAAGCGCACTTTGATGGAGCATTAAATAGGAAAGGATGTGGCATAGGAGTTTGTCTGGAGACACCTGAAGATGTGATGATACCTGTGGCAGTGAAACTGAACTTTAAGGCAACCAATAACATAGCTGAGTATGAGGCTTGCATTTTAGCCTTGGAATCAGCATTGGCCTTGGGAGTAGAAGAGCTTGAAGTGTATGGGGATTCAGCCCTTATCATATGCCAGACTAGAGGAGAATGGAAGACTAAGGATGAGAAGCTACTGCCATATCACGATTATCTAGAGACACTGGCGAAAGAATTCCGTCAAATAAAATTCTTTTACCTGTCTAGGCAAAAGAACAAGTTTGCGGATGCCTTAGCCACTCTAGCATCCATGGCAGAGATCCCAATAGAAGGGGGAATAGCACCAATGATCATTGAATCTAGAGAAGAACCCATCTACTGTTGTGCCCTAAGGGAAGGAGAACTAAACGACGGGAAGCCATGGTACCATGATATTCAGCAGTACTTAGAAAAAGGGGAGTATCCGCCAGAAGCATCCTATGTTGACCGAAGGACTTTGAGAAGGTTGGCTAGCCAGTTCATCTTGTGCAGTGGGAAATTGTATAAAAGATCTTATGACGGTGTCCATCTCTTGTGTGTAACAGAAGATGAAGCAGAACGGATCATTCAGGAAATACATGAAGGGGCTGGGGCTCCACACATGAATGGGTATATGCTTGCGAAGAAGATTATGAGACTGGGTTACTATTGGTCGACCTTAGAAGGTGATTGTGCTAAACATGTTAAGAAATGCCATAAGTGCCAGGTGTTTGCAAGTGGTAAGCATCAGCCATCCATGCCACTCACTACCATGTCATCACCATGGCCATTTGCAACATGGGGCATTGATATCATCGGCAAGATCACTCCTGCGGCCTCGAATGGGCACGAGTACATACTGGTGGCTATTGATTACTTTACCAAGTGGGTAGAAGCAGCGTCGTACAAGACTTTGAATGCTAAGCAGGTTGCCAAGTTCATACAGTGCAACATCATCTACCGGTATGGAGTGCCACGGGAGTTTATTTCAGACAATGGGCAGCATTTCAAAAAAGAGACTGAAGAACTTCTTAAGAAATATGGTATAGTACATCACCATTCCTCTCCTTACCGCCCGCAGACTAATGGAGCAGTGGAGGCAGCTAATAAGAATTTGAAAACCATTTTGAAGAAGACCACTGATACGTACAATGATTGGCATGAGAAGTTGCCTCTGGCATTGTGGGGCTATCGCACATCCATTAGAGCGTCAACTGGGGCTACGCCCTACTCGTTAGTGTATGGTATGGAAGCAGTGTTACCAATTGAGTTAGAGATACCTTCACTAAGGGTAGTTATGGAAAGCCAACTAGCAGAAGTCGATTGGGTGAAGGATAGATATGAACAGCTGTCCCTAATTGATGAGAAGAGATTGAGGGCCCTATACCATGTTCAAGGTTATCAGAGAAGAATAGCGAGAGCATTTAACAAGAGAGTTAAAAACAGGGGCTTGAAGAAAGGGGATTTGGTACTCAAAGAAATTAGAATGCCGATTCATGATCCGAGAGGGAAGTTCAAGCCAAGTTGGGTGGGACCCTACATCATCAAAGAGATACTATCAGGCGGAGCCGTGCGTCTTATGGACATAGATGGGATCGAATTCTCTCAACCTACCAATTTGGATCAATTGAAAAAGTATCATGTATAAATAAAAAAAAAAAAAAAAAGCCCGCTAAGTGGAAAACCTGAAAAGGCTGCTTAGGCAAAAATTAGGGCAAGAGCTCGCTAGGTAGAAAACCTGCAAAGGCTGCCTAGGCAAAAAGTAGAGCATTAAAAAAAGAAAAAAAAAATAAAAAAAAAGAAAAAAAAAAAAAAAGAAAATGCTTTTCAATTGATCCCATGAACTACAAGGACCTGATTCTCCAAGTATTCAAAACAAGAAAGTTGAAAGTTTTATGAAGAGAAGAGATATTAAAAAAATGGAGATATGTAGGCAGCTCATAAAGTCACCTTGGGTGCGGTCCAATTCTTTAAGGCAAAACAACGCTGTTTGTTTTCAATTGTAATTATTTGCAGTCATTTATTCAAAACTAAAAAGATATAATTCTTTTATTCATGAAATGAAGAGAAACCTCTCAAAGGTCTATTGCATGCCATATGATTCTAGTTTCGTTTATTCTAAATAATAAAAGCATGGGAAATATGTTTCAAAAGTTCATCAAATCCTTCGTTTCTTCCTTGAAGTTTCTTCAGAGTCATCATCTCTTCTTCTCTTGTAAAATACTACTTGTAAATTATTAGGTGGAAGTGACGAAGTGTCCCCTCGCTCTTCAGATGAGAGACTTTCGATAAGTCCTGAAATCCTAGCCTTCCTTTCTTGTCCCCTAACACCCACAGTTTGAGACAACCATTGCCTATACGCTTCATCCAATTCAAAAGGCCCATGAGAGAAATCAATGTGAGTTGTGCACAATACAGATGGCCACCTTGACATTAAAGCCTTCACCGCCGAGGGAGAGATCGCCTTAGAAGTGTAAGTATGCTCTGGAAGAGATGGAATCGTCTGTTTGGTCCCCATTTGGCGAAGCAGTCGGGTTGCCCAATAAAAAGAAGTGTGTTTCAGCCCTACCAAAATCACCGCAGAATAACCTGGAGAACGGAACAGATAATGGCCAGAACAGCTCCAGTCATGTACATACCACTCGATGTCATTTCAAGAAAGGGTAGAGAGAAAAGTCAACCATTCGAGTAAAGTGTTTTCTCGAGGTAAGGTAATAGCACGGCGATGATAGGAAGCATGGCAGAGATACCAGTGGAAGGAGCGATGAATTTGAGCCTTTCAATCAACCACATTTGGAGTATAATGGGGCTACCTTCAAAAGGAGTTTTGGGGTCGGAGTGAAGTTTGTTTAAACCATTCAGAGTCTCGGCTAGGACCATGGGCATCATATTTTGAGATGTAGAAAGGGGTAAAACTAGCTCACACAATTCTAATGGAACTAGGAAAGAGTCAGTACAGAAAAAGAATTGCCCGAGAAGGCATAAAATTAAAACATGTTGAACAGGCCGTGAAGTGGTGAATTGATTCAAGCCGGGATGAAGAAAAGAGATAGCCAATTTCAAAAGATTAAGATCAGTACCTTCGATGAATGTGGAAGTATCTCCTTCAGTGATCTCAAGAAGAGAAGTGAGTGTTGATGTATATTTGCGCCGAATCTGTGGGAAGATGAAAAGGTCCTTTGAGAGGAATGGACATGATCGCGCAGAATTCCTCTAACAGTGGGCATATTTCTTCGGTGCCGAAGTTGAAAACATGAATTGTAGGATCCCAAAAGTGGCTTGCAGCAATGAGAAACGTGGTTTCTATCTTGATTTGTTGAAGAGAAAAGCATACATTCAAGTTGAAGCGAGCAAACACCTTTTTGTCTTCTTTCGTCATTCTCGCTATGAATCTTTTCAAAACCTGAGGGAGAGCCTCCATGATGTTTAAAACTATTGTAGGATGGTTGTAGAGGCTGCTAAGGGTTCCTTTTTATAGGCTTAGGTAAGGTTTGAAGAGAAATTAGAAACTGAAAAGACCAAAAATTGAAAACTGCTCAAAATAGGCAAAATAAGACGGGCCATTATGGTGACCGTCCTAGGCAGGACGGCCAACCGTCCTAGGGTGGACGGCCAACCGTCCTGGCTTGGATGGCCACCAGGATTTACCCGTCCATTTTGCCAATTTTGCTTGTTTTCGACTTTTTTTCGAGTTTTTGTGCATTCGGGGCCCCGATTTTGATTTTTGTTGACTTTGTTACTATTTACAAGTTTTAAAACATTGGTATTAGTTCAATCATGATCAAAAGTGAGAGAATTAATAGCAGTGAATGAGTTTTAACAGTGCACATACACTTTTAAAAAGAAGAAAATTCATTTTTGGCACAAATGTTTGCAAAATACATAGGATTTTCAAATTGAAACCCCATGTCTCATAAAAGATTGGTCAATGTCTTCGAGAGCTCCTCCTTATCCCTCTGCTAGATCCCTCGCCAGCTGAAGAATGATGTGGTGGGTCAGGTGCCTGAAACGGTGTTCACGGTTTAATCAGTTTGTGAGAAGGGAAGGAAGATGAATTTGAGAATGTGATTTGAAGTTACCCGTTGACGAGTGAAACCGGAAGTCCTCAAGCTCATCCTGCGAAGGTCACGTCTCATGGCAGTAGTGAGATCGATGTAATCCTGGCAATACTCTCGAGGAACCTATCAAGAGGGAAATGATGTCAGTGTATCTGTGGGCATGCATGTGTAGTTCTTTGATTCAGTGGAAGACTTACTTGTTCATAAGATGGATCTATGTGATATCCCTCATCGACTGAAGGTCGTGAAATGGTAGAAGTCATGAAGTTATCTTCAACTATTAATTCTATATTCCAATCTGCAGGCTGCAAGGCAGGAGGCCTATTTGTGTCTTGATCATCATCACTAGCAGCAGCTCTAAAGCTTTGACCCCGAGAACGGCGACCCTGAGGACATAAAGATGCAGTTTTGTGATTGCATTTATAGGGATGAAAGAAAGCATTCTCAAAAGTCATACCCTTTCAGGAAGTTCTCCAGTCGCCAAGGGGAGCATCAAGAACTGTTGACAGAAGACCTCATAGCTCGCATCAGAGAAAAGGATAGCGGAAAGATCCACTCCTCTCTTGGACTCTAACAAGGTCTCACCCTTCAGTTTATCAGTGTGACGCATATTTGCAGGAGGCAGAAAAGGCACCCTAGCTGCATCCATGTTTCCATAGACTTGGCGACAGACTCTCTCACCCAAATACCAATATCTGCCAGCAGGCCCCTCAAAGAAGATTTGCCTATGTGTCAGGAGTATGCTCTGCGTGTGGAGGGAAGCCAAAGTAGTCCTCCAAATACCCCATGGGTCCCAATTCACCTGAAAATTATGAAAAGTGTGAGAGTTGAATTTGAAAAATTTAAGAGAAAGACAATGGTTTGAGATTTTACCTGTTCTGCAGTGAGACCAGCAAGGATAGCCTTGGCAGTGGCATAATCATACCTATGAAGGTTGGATTTTTTCCTGTTGCATGGATCAAAGCGAGCTAGAAATGGCCATTGGTTAACCCCCTCTTTCAAGAGAGGACAACCAAGACCCAAGTAGATGAAAGCCCATACCTGCATGAAAGAAAGATCAGGAAATTGATAAAGATATAGAGAGATTCTATTGAAAGACACTAGATGAAATCAATACCTGCCATATGAAAGCCAAGCCGCCGAAGTCTTGAGCAGCATCTCGTGATTTGTCGCTCATGGAGCGATACATAGTCGCCAATGCAGCTCCGTCCCAATCGTACAGGTGAACATTATCCATATCAAGAAAACTCTCTAAGAAGCCTAGAGGGGCTATGTCTTGTGTACCCGCGAAGAAAGTGCATAAAAGTAGATACAGAATGAATGCTCGGGCAATATCTTCGGGTTCCCCTCCTCCTTCTTCACTTTGAATGCTGAAATGATTATAGAGCCAAGAGCGCTTGACTCCTTTTTTGGTTAAAAGAATATTTTCGACGCCCAGGGTATTTTGTAAGTATTCTTCATCAATGTGAGCTTCATTGTAGAAAGCAATTGGTTGGTCTCTGAAATGTGTTGGTGGTATCCCACCAGAGTTCAGATAGAGCTATCATAGCCATCCTGTCCATGTTATCAAGCCAGAGAGAATCTAGAAAAAACTTGAAGCCTGCCAGCTCTACAATAGCCTTGGCTTGAGGTTGACGTGCCTCCATCAATTCCCACCATTTGATCAGTTTACCCAAGGAGTATCGTGTACGAATTTCAAAATTGGGCTGCATAAGCACATATGTGTTATATTCACATCAAAGTCAATGTTATTATTTCTAAGTGAATTTTGATCCAAATGTAATGCAGGTATGGCTATTGATTTACATATCATGAAATGAAATAAAATTTATGCTTTGAATGAACCAAAATGATCAATACATTTTCAAAAGGTTTTTACAAAAAGATGTGTGCATATTGGATGACACAATTTATTATCAAAGGCATGGTTGGTGTCACCAAAATCCAAAGTGTTTCAAATTTAAAATTGATGGTGTTTTAATCAAATTAAACATCATAGAAAATCTTTGAGATACTTTGTATGTCATGAGATGACTTTTAAAGAAGAAAATGGATGATGGTGCCATTTAGGCATTTTATCAAACATATGATATGTATATTTTCAAAATGATATTTTCAAATGTAATTGATCATGGCAAATACTTTCTAAAATCCTACAAAAATCATTGAAATATGATTAGGATATGTTTGATTTGAAAAATCAAAGTTTACTTCATTGAGGCATTTCATCAAACACTTGGTGTGCACCATTGACAAGCTTGTGAAGCTATGAAATGGGGCTCCCATGCTTTTCCCAAAAGTTATAATGATATAAAAATCAACAATCACAACATGCAAACAAGCATTTCTACTCAATCAATTGCATATGAATCAAAAGTTATTGATGAGATTTAACTTACATTTTCTTTGGAGTGAATATATGAAAGATGTGTTCTAGGCTCCAAGAGTAGAGATGGTGGATGGGAGTCTCCATATGATGGTGCCTTGTATCTAGCCTTGACTTCCAAGAATGGATATTTTGAATAGGGTGGAGGAGATTGATTTCTATCCATTTTTGAGAGAATGGAGTATGTGGGAAATGGAGAGGTTCACACCAAATAAAAACAAGTTGAACTTGGAGAGATGATGATAATTTTGTGTTGACAAGGGTATGAACCAATGTTTGGTTGGGTTTTTGATGATTGAGGATCAAGAATGAGAGTTTTGGGGAAAAATAGGCTTAGAAATGCTTAGAAGGAGCATGAAAGAGCATACATGAGCATAAGGGGGGTTTTAAAACAAAATTTTCGGGTCACACATGGTGACCGTCCTAGCTAGGATGGCCAACCGTCCAGCCCAGGACGGCCACCAGTGTGCCCCTCTTTGATTTTCTCAAATTTTGATTTTTGATTGAATTTTCCTTGAAAATTTAGTTCATTTTTGCATAAATCATTCCTAAGTCATGATTTTGAGTATTTATATGAGAGACATACCATATAAATTTTTGAAAATTTATATGGAAGATGTACCATATGAACAATGAGTTTGAATTGTTTTATGTGAGACATAAAATAATGTGTTTGAAATATTTCATGTGAGATGTGAAATTATTTTATGTGAAACATAAAATAATGATCTTTATATAGGAGATGTACCATAGAGTATGATGATTTTGAAGATTTATATGGGAGATGTACCATATAATTGATGATATGTTCATATGGGAGATGTACCATATGAACAATGAATTTGAATTATTTTATGTGAAACATAAAATAATGTGTTTGAAACATTTCATGTGAGACATGAAATGATAAGTTTGAATTATTTTATGTGAAACATAAAATAAGGTGTTTTGAATATTTCATGTGAGACATGAAATGATGAATTTGGATTATTTTATGTGAAACATAAAATAATGTGTTTGAAACATTTCATGTGAGACATGAAATGATAAGTTTGAATTGTTTTATGTGAAACATAAAATAATGGTTTGAAAATGTTTATATAGGAGAAGTACTATATAAATAATAATTCTTATGGGAGGTGTACCATAAGAATAATGAGTCTGGACTATTTTATGTGAGAGAAGTATCACATAAGATGATAATTTGTATGTGTTTATGTGAGAGAAGTATCACATAAAATGATGATTTGTGTATGCTTATATGAGTGAGATATCACATAAATGCTTGTTTTGTGGTTTGTTGATATGTGTTTGACTTTAAGATAATTGGAAGTGTAACTTCCAAGAAGGACTCCAGTCCCTTAAGATAATTGGAAAATGAGTTTTCCAAGAAGAGTCGTTGACTCCAAGATAATTGGAAGTGTAACTTCCGAGAAGGACTCCGGTCCCTTAAGATAATTGGAAAACAATTTTTCCAAGAAGAGTCGTTGACTCCAAGATAATTGGAAGTGTAACTTCCAAGAAGGACTCTGGTCCCTTAAGATAATTGGAAAATGAGTTTTCCAAGAAGAGTCGTTGACTCCAAGATAATTGGAAGTGTCACTTCCAAGAAAGACTCCGGTCCCTTAAGATAATTGGAAATGAGTTTTCCAAGAAGAGTCGTTGACTCCAAGATAATTGGAAGTGTAACTTCCAAGAAGGACTCCGGTCCCTTAAGATAATTGGAAAATGAGTTTTCTAAGAAGAGTCGTCGACTCCAAGATAATTGGAAGTGTAACTTCCAAGAAGGACTCCGGTCCCTTAAGATAATTGGAAAA
>JAESVK010061629.1:3519-16982 GCA_017140935.1 Hamamelis virginiana
GTTTAAGGTTTGTTTGGGTTTGAAAGAAATTGGTATTTTGTAGAAATAAAAGTGTTTTAGAAAAATAAAGGCTAATTATTGGGGAATAAAGTTGTGGGACATTACAATTCAATCCTCGCAATTTTATATAATAGTATAATAGTAACAGCGAAAATCAACCAAGAAAATTGATTCCGCAAATACACTGCATTGCACAAACACATTTCGCAAAGAAAAAATAAATTGCTTTATACGAATTGCTTTATACAAATTGATTCTGCAAATACAGCATTTTGAAAGTTTACATTACTCTTGCCCTTAACTTTTTTTTATACTGCATTTCTCATATCTAAACTATACGAAAGTTTAGATAATAAGGATAAGAGATTAATGTAACATAAAAATAAATACTTTTTTGAAATAAACAAACTCTGCAGATTAAAATAGAAAAAAATAAAATGAAACTCTATTTATCTTCTTTCATTAATTTTTCATTTATATCTCTACTTTTTATTTAAGTAATTGAATATGTTATTTTAATATAACCTTTCGTTTGCATTCAAATACTCAATTCATTCACCAGTCAAAAAAACTATAATAAGAATTCTAATATCAAACAACAATTTATTATCTAATATTCCATAGAACAGTGAAATTTTGATATAGAAATTATGATCACCAGTTGTTACTAATTTTAATGAATTATGCGTCAGTAATATAATTATAAAAAAAATACCAATTAATTATAACTAAATTAATTCATATCTACTTTTCTTTACCCACAGCATATAAATAAATTAAACCAAAACAATATATATATTAAAATTTCACATATTACATATAATCAAAAAACATATTTACATCTAAGTTGCACAAACTAAAATAGCTTCACAAAGCTATTAACTGAGCATACATACCAAAAGCCAAAAAAAAAATGTAAAATGTTAATAACATATATTTAATTATTACAAATAAGTTCCTTCAAATAAAAAAAGATTCATATATAATAATAAGTCATAAATTCATATAACAGATCTTTGAAATCCGAAAACTCCTTCACAGCTAAACATTGATAGCAGCATCGATAAAATAACCAAGTCGATATATGACCAGATTTCATATACTGCCAATAACAGAAACTCTCATCACTTGCACAACTAGAAGAAATACAAAGTAACTCATCATTTCGAAGTCATGCTTCAATTAGTCGCTGAAGCAAATCATTTCTAAGGAAAGACAAGTTGCAACCAATTGCTTCAGATAATTCTTCAAACAATTTACTGGCACGAAATCTTTTGTGGCGAATCATCAAACTAACAAGTCCAAGAACATATCTTAAATCTGAAAAATAAATGCATTCAACACGTGATGACAAAACATATGCTTCTTCTAAAATCTTCAATCCTTCAAATAAATCTCCGAAGCAATAAGCAAGACTCTGCAAAAAGAAATTGCAGCAAAACAAAATGTTAAACTTCATCTTAATGCAAAAAAAATTTAATCGTCGTCTTTCTCTAAAATAAATAAACAAAGAAATACTCACAGGGCCAACAAAGTAATTGGCGTCTGCATTTTCAGCGTATGCACACTTTTTTATAAATTTTTGATAACTTGTAATAGTTAATGGACTAAAACACTTTCCATTTCTAAAGTTCACAGTTCTTAAAACTTCACCAGATAATTTAATTTCTCCAATTATTTTACACCTGAAAGTATAAAAAATAATATGAAGTTAAAAAAAGATAGACAACAATACGGAATAACACAAACTACACAATAACCATATTCATACGTCATTTTTAGACACATAAACCACATATATCCTTTTTCTTCTTTTACTAAACGACCAATAATTTCTTCTATAACTAAATTAAGTGGAAGCTCTAATATTGAAGTTAGTATCTCCATCTCCAGAAAACAAACTTGAAAGAGTTTCTATTTTTATTTCTAACTCCGAAAGTTATTCTTTTATAAAGATAAATAATAAACGACAAAACAGATATTAAGATTAGAATTAACTCTCTCTTTCAATTCTTTCTTTTGCAAGTACAACTTTCAAAATATCACCAATCTAATTTATAAAACCTGACACGTAGATTGGTCATAATTACATTTAATGATCATTAATATTAAATTTCCCACCAATTACAAATATAAATTAAATATAAAAAAGAAATAATATATATATATAGATACAGTCATTCTACTATAAGGTCGACCTTACATAACCTTATGCAAGGTCGGCTCCATATCTCCTATTTTAGAAGATTGTTCGTAAAACTGACCGTTGGATTAGATGCTCCCTCTCTGTATGTCATGCTTGCAAAAAATCACAGTGATCCAATGGTTGGTTTTTGAAATAACTCATTGTGAAAAATATGCAACTTATTTGTTCTTCAAAAAATCACCATTTTTTTTAAAGTAAGTTATTTCAAAAACCAACCGTCAAATCACTGTAATTTTTTGCAGGCATGACATACAGAGGGGGAGCATCTAATCCAATGGTCAGTTTTACGAACGGTTTTTTAAAATTGGAGATATGGAGCCGACCTTGCATAAAACCTTGCATAAAGTTATGCAAGGTCGACCTTATAGTAGAATGACTGTATACATATATATATATAGTTTTTCTCTTATCAGGTGATGCTGATTTTTGCTTAAAATCAGCAAAGAAGCTTGGCCGTTCGATTGGAGAGGGGATGGTTTTAACGACTGATCGTCCATCTCACTTAAATGACCCACTTAAGTGCTATGACCCGCGTGTTTCGACCCGGACACAACCCCTAAACCGCATCTGAAAGTCTCCAAAAGCTCCAAACGCCCTTGCCCCAAATCGAGCTCCTCCAAGCACTGAAGAAGAACTCCGGTAAACCCTCTTCCATTCTATCCCTTCTCTTCCTTCTCAAATCAAAATATGATCACTTAATTAGTAGCATGCATTTTCTCTCTCTTTTCCCGTGAGAGAAAACCCTGTTTGGATGCTCTGTTTTGTTGATTTGTTACCAAGGAAGCTCATTTTTTCTAAATTCCTTCCTCAACATTCAAGACTACTTCTGTTTCCTTCAAAAAGATGACAATATTTTCTCATATACATTTCTATGTTCAATTTCTTTATAACCAGAGAAATCCCATTAGAAACCAGAAGCCACGATTGATTTTCCCTCTCTCTCTCTCTCTCTCTCTTTCTCTGTTTTTTTTTTTTTTTTTTTTTTTTTTTTTCCCATTGATGGGTGCTTCTCTTTTGAATTCTTTTTTGAATTTTACAGGTACTTGAGATAGTTTCAGTATTGAGTGTGTTGGTTCTGCTGAGCACAAATGTTGCGGAGGGTCGTACAGTCCAATCGGATTGCTTTGAGTACTCTGCCATAAGTTGCAGAGCCCATAGTGCGTCGTTGACGGATTTTGGAGGAGTCGGCGATGGAAAGACATTGAATACAAAGGCTTTTCAGGCAGCAATTGATTCTCTGAGCCTCTTTTCCTACTGTTTCTCGGCAACCAAATAGATTTGGGGTTTAGGTCTTTGGCCGGGTCGAAACATGCAGGTTGAGCTCCATTCAGCGGGTCATTTAAGTGAGATGGACGATCAGCCGTTAAAACCATCCCCTCTCCAATCGAACGGCCAGGCTTCTTTGCTGATTTTAAGCAAAAATCAGCATCACCTGAGAAGAGAAAGAATATATATATATATATATATATATATATATATATATATATATATATAAACAAATGATATGCATAAAAGAAAACAAATATAAAATAACTGAAATTGATTTATATAACTGAAAAATAACAAAGATAAAAACTTACAAAAGATATGACCAAAGTCGGCCTGATAGCTTTGATAACAAAATTACAGTATGGAGAATTATCTGAAGATGGGAGGGAGATAACAAGGTTGAGAGAAGATGGGAGACTAACAAATGAAACCCAAAACAAGCTCCCCTGATAACAATTACAAATGATCCTTTTATAGACGGATGAGGTCTTCTTTAACAAAAATCATCATGAGAATCAATAATGACTGTCGGATGCACTGTTAACCTTTTGACTTCTTTAACCATGAATAGTGAACAGTAAAATTACTTTCACTGTAGCACTTTAAATTTATCCAAGAAATATCTGACTGGCGCCTCGGGCGCCGAAAGGAGCATTGGATGCCGATAACCTTGATATCTGTGAAATCTTTGCACCGAAAGCATAGATTCCTGTGTTTATCTGATTGGAGCGAAGATACCATAACAGTCATCTTCATTCTCCTGAGCATAATCAATATCTGATGGAGAAGAGGATTCTTCATCTTCATTATCTGACAACCCTTCTTCAATGGAAGTAACGGCTGCTTTTAACTGCTTCAGCAAATCCTTGTTGGATGAAGTTGGAGCTGTTATCAGATTCTGAACAATCTTATTCTTATCCATTAATAACTTTGACTGTTCTCCAAAGCCAATACTGGAAGTAGCTGGCCTTTTTCGGAACCATTCAATAACTGCTTTATCTGTGATATCTTTAAAAGAGAAACCATCCCACCATTTGATGTGAAATGATCTGCTCAAATTAGGAAGAATACCTGAAGGTGTTATCTCAAATTTCCAATAAAATATCCAAGCTATACCAAATTGTCCATAAAACATTAACAATTTAGGATAGCCTTGAAGATTAGCAGGAACAATTATCTTTTCTTGAAAGATAGAATACCCATCAAGAACGGGCTTAGGAAAGATATCTTGGGTTGGTCCAAAATGTGTCCACCAATGCAGGAACCAAAAAGGGATATCAAAAGAGAATGCCTTATTGAATAAGATCATCCATGAATGACGGTGATCTTTATTCTGAAAATAAAAGGCATTATACCAAGCCTGCTGGTAATCCCAATAATTAAAACCAGAAGGGTTATACTTATGGGAAAACTTCCTGAAGAGAAAAGGAGAATCTCCCCAAGCTGTTAACGAAATAACTTTGGATATCTTGCAGGTGGTATGATTTATCTGAGTCGGATCTTTCAAATCTGGATAGTGTTTGAATGATACAGAATCAGTATCAACCAAAATGAATTCATAAAATTCCTGAGTTTTCTCAGGGGTTGAAGTTGGATACTGAAAATTATCTCCAAACATCATCTGAGCTATCTGAATTGGCTCTTTTTTAAACTCAATTAATTCTTTCTCAATAGCCATTATCGATAGCTTTTGGGGTTTTTCCAAAAAACTTTGATTTAACATTTGTGGTGCTAGAAGCTCCCACAGTTTTAACTGAATCAGAAAATATTTTTGTCAGAACCGGAAATGCATTCTGACTCTTTGTGATAACTTTATGATAATCAAAAAGAACTTCAAATGGATTTTGAAGTGCAAGTTGAGCTGCATCTTCTTCATCCGCAATAGAAGCCCAAGATTGCCTTGGGGCTTTATCCTTGATAACATAAGACTCTTTGGATCGAACCAAAGGGCCTATAAGAATATCTTTTGCCAAATATCTGAGTTTATCTGGTTGAGCCTGATGCTCTTTAACAGGTTGGGTTTGATGCCCTTTAACTAAATGGGCCGTGCCCTTATCCTTCTTTGGATCCATCAATTCCCTGTAGGAATTCCCGGGTGAGAAAGTCAGGGACAGAATTTGATTCTCGTTTAATATATTCAATATCAAATTCAAAAATAGATAATAAAGCTTGCCATCTAGCAAAAATATGTTTTGATGCAAGATTTTTAACATCTTTTTGTAAAACTTCTTTAGCAGATTTGCAGTCAACTCTAACCAAAAAAATTTTGTTTAGCAAATCGCTTTGAAATTTATTTATGCACAAAACTATGCTCAAAACTTCTTGTTTTATAGTAGAATAGTTTTGTTGGGCAGGATTCCAAGTTCCTGAATGATATCTCACTATCTTTTCTTTGTTATTTTCATCTCTTTGTAACAAGATCCCACCAAACCCTATACCTGAGGCATCTGTTTGGACTATCTTGAAAGCTAAGGGATCAGCTATGTTGAGACAAGGAAGACGTTGAGCCTTCTCTTTGATAACTCTAATAACTCTGGTTATCTCATCATTCCACTCAGGAGGATTCTTTCTAAGTTTCTTCCTAAGAGGAGCACATAACTGACTCAGATTTGGGAAGAAATCCGAGATATAATTGAGACTTCCAAGAAATCTCTGTAACATGGTTTTATTAACAATGACATCTGGGAACTTATCAGCAAATTCTATAGATCTCTCTATAGGAATAATAGTACCCTGATGAATCTTGTGTCCTAAGAACCTAATCTTGGACTGGAAAAGAGATATCTTTGATAACGACAAGACTAATCAATTATGCTTAATGGTTTTAAAGAATATATTCAAATGCTTCCAGTGTTGATCGATAGATGTAGAGAAAACCAAAACATCATCATTATAAACAATGGTAAAATTTGAATATGGTGTGAATATATCATTCATAATATTCTGATACTCCGAATGAGCATTCTTTAAACCAAAAGGCATAACATTCCACTCAAAATGTCCAAAAGGGACAGTAAAAGCAGTTTTATATCTGTCTTGTTCATCAATCTGAATCTGCCAAAATCCAGATTTCATATCAAATTTTGAGAAGATGGTAGCATTGCTTAATCTTGTGATTAAGTCTTGTTTGTTTGGAAGAGGATATCTTATCCACTGTAAAGCATCATTTAACGGTTTATAATTGATAACAAGTCTTGGAGTACCTCTTTCAAGTTCAGCATTCTTCTGAACATAAAAGGCAACACAACTCGAAGGAGATTTACTTTTTCTGATTAATTTCTTATTAATCAGATCCTGTATCTCAATTTTACAGTGTTCTAAAAGCTCTGCATTCATTTGAATAGGACGAGCTTTTGTAGGTATCATATGTTCTTGGAAATCTGCATTGTAAGGCAACCTTACAATATACTTCTTTCTTTCCCAAAATACATTAGGAAAGTCAGAGCAAACTTCTGATTCAAGTTTCTTTTTGAAATCTTGAATAGATTGTTGCAGTTTCCAATTTGTTAATTGTTGTTCAATCTGTTTATGCTTTATTTCCTTTTTAAGAAAGAAAATATGATTTTCCTTTCTTTGAATCATATTGATCTCAGGAAATATAGCAATGTCTCTTAACATGTTAATATTTTTATCTATTGGTGGCGATATAAAATGAAAGAATACCTCCTTATCTTTTATGTTTGCAGTTATTCCTTGATCATCAACCTTGAAAGGATGAAGAAGATTTAAGAAAGGTGTTCCAAGAATCACACTTTGCTTTAAATCTTTAACAAGGATAAATTGAGTTTTTATACAAATACCATTATTGCAAACATGAGCATTAGATAATTTATATTTAATATTTAACCTTGCACCACTAGCAGTGTTTAATTGTTCTAATGTTTTCTCAAAGTATTTAGTAGGGATGAGTCCTTCCTGTATACAATTGAGATCTGCACCAGAATCAATTAATGCTATGATATCAAGTTTATACTCTTTGTTGATAGTGATAGTTAACCTAACATTCCATTTCTGAAATGTTACTCTTGTTAACAGACTAATGAAACCATCTTCTTCAGTAAAATTAATAAAATCATCACTGTCTTCCTTAGGAATAACTGATGTCTCATTAATTTCTTCATTATCAGAACAAGATTTACTAGTAGAAGTAGTACTAGACGAACTTGTATCTTTCTTGTTTTAAAAGAAGTAAGCTCACCTGAGTTTTAAGTCTACTAATATCACTATCAGTGCTATTCTTTAAGTCTTTAATTTCAACTTTAAGTTGATTAACTTCTCTTTTTAAGTCTTGAATAGTTACCTCTTTTTTCTCTTTTGGTTCAAATCTACCAAGAATCTCACTGAGATTATAAACTTGATTTGAACTCTGAGCTTTAGGTTTATCTGTTAAACTATCTTTTAATTTTATCAAAAATTCCTTTTGTGTTTGCGGATCAAGTATCTTATCAATAGCATCTAGAAGAACTGTCTGTTCTCTAGTTATGACATTGATACACTTACAATCCTGTTTACAATTATCGTCTTCTTCTTCTTCTTCTGATTCAGAAGAGGTTTCTTCATTAGATGAAGCAATTTCATCAATTTGAAGTCCTTCTTCTTCTTCATGAATTATTTCTGATTCATCAGAAAGGAGAAGAATATCCATTAAAATTTTCTTAAATTGATCACTAACATCCAACTCATTAATCTTTGCCTTTATGGGACATGATTTAGAATAATGACCAAATCTGCCACACTTATAGCAAACACCTGGCTTTTTGTTAGGACCATTAGCATTTGAGGTTGAACGTTTTGAACTTGATGGTGGTTGAAGCCAATGTTCAATTCCTTTACCTTTACCCTTATTACTGTTTGATTTTCTAGAATTATTAGTTCTAGAATTATTACCTTTCTTAGTATTAAATCTCCTGTGATAGCCTTGGCTATTACTAGATTTATTACTAGAATGAGTAACCTTTTTATTATGTTTTTTAGCTGTTTTCGATGGAGCAGGTTTAATGGAAGTGAATCCAAACTGTTCACAAAATGATCCCAGTTCTTTTCTACTTTCCATTTTTTCATTTTTCATCTGCTGTTTTAACTTAAAATCATTACATAATGAAATACCTTCCTGTTGGATAGTACTTACTATGTCACTATATGTAAGCTTATCATAAGAAATCATTCCATCATGTTTTTTCCTAAGTTTTATCCTAATTTTTTCTGCAAATAGATTTGGTAACCCTGAGATAAACTTCTCTCTCCAGAATGGTTTATTACAATCATTTCTCATCAAGACTTTGGTGAGAAACATATCTTTGTACCATCTAAAATCTTGAAGTTTTGGACACCTCAAGTTAGTTAACAAATCTGCAGATCTATCTTTGATCTTGGAGGGATCTCCAATAAAATGTTTGGCAATAGCAAAGATAAGAGTAGCAACAGCATCCTCAATGTCTTCACCTTCTTCAGTCTTAATGACTGTGCCAGTATTATCTGTTTTAATAACATTTTGAATATTTGTTCTTTCAGTAGCTGAAAGATAATTATCCCACCAACTTTTGAGTTGTCCTGTAAATCCAGCAAGTAATGCTGAAGCTACAGCATGATCACCTACCTCAGGAGACTTTGATTAATATGCTGTAAAACATAGTCATTTCCTGGAGATAGTTGATAATGTGATACTCAGTCATACCATCTATGTTCCATTCATAGATTGTACCTCCATGATATGTAGCTTGGTGGAAGGTTCCTCTTTCCTCCATCTGCATATCTGGATATGTTGGCCTAGGATAAAAATTCCTTAAAGGTCTATTTGAAGTTATACTAGAGTTTAAAGCATTTAAAGCTGCTTCAACCTGAGATGCTTCATCCTCAGATTCAGGCTCAGCTTTCTCAATAACAGCTACTGTCTTTCTAGATGATTCTGGAGTATCTGGAACTCTAGCAACAATATCTATTAAGTTTTCAAGCCTTTTTTCTATCTCAGAAAATACCGTTTTAGATAACTGTTGATAATGTTTTTTAGAAGTTTCATGGGGTTTGAATATTGGTGTTTCATCACTTTATCAGGAGTAATTTTCTCCTTCTGGACAAGGTTTTCTACCCTGGATAACTGATCACCAATAGTTTTTAAAGTTTGATTTGAAAAATTGTTCTGCTCCATAATTTTTTGAAAACTCCTTTCATTAATATTTGAAGTAGTTTCCATTATCTTATATGGAGAAGCTGTAATAACACTGTTTCTGTGACTTATCTCAATATTTTCCATAGGAGGATGAATTGACTCCTTATGGGTATTTTGAGCAGTCTTCCAGATAGTAGTGTTTTTACCTGCCATATTTATTTCTTTTACGAATGAAAATTCTACTGAATTCTGTTCAGCATATATTTCAAACCATGTAAAGAAATATATATGGGTTTTATATTTATTCATGAAATCATAATATTTTTCTTGAATTTTATCTCTTTGGGGTTTGTTGAATGTTATAAAAAACCATTCTTTAGGTTTTTTATTGCTTTCACAATAAAAATCTTTTCTCAAAAACTCTTTATCTATAATGAACTCCTTTTCTATAACACAGTTATGAGGATCCATTTGAGACTGTGTGGGAGACATTGGGGGTGTCTCTGGAGTCTCAGAATCAGAGTTAACTGGTTCCTTAGATTCTGTAGCATAGTAAGGTCTAGGTGTATTTGAATTTTCTACTCCTACTAAATCTGGTTCAGTAGTTTTGTATTCAAATACCCTAGTTGGGACAGAAGAGCAAGAAGCTCTAGAAGCTGTCTCAAAAGTTCTATGTTCATGTTTCTTAGGAAGTCTGAAAGATTGTCTTCTGGAAGAAAACTTTATTCCAACGCTTCCATCATCATATTCAGTTAACTTTTGAACATTTGTAGAAGAATTATCTTCTTCTGGTTGTTTATCTTCAATCTTAGGCATTATCTTTGGGAGTCTCCATTCTTCAGGAATGGTAAGCTCATGCCAAAGAATCTTCCTAGGATGTATTATCTCTTTTTTATCTCTAACGTTTGTTTGAATCATGAGCGTTTCCCCGTTAGGAGATCTTATCCTTGCTCTGTGACTCAAATGAGTATTAAAAACTTTATATTGTATTCTAGATTTGATGGTAACAGGTAATGATCCACGAAGGATCTCCGGATTATGAATCTTAACATTAACAGTAAACACTTCCATTATATTTTTGTCTGCTAAGCTAACACTATAATTAGGAAAGTAGTTAAAATATATTGGACCATCATGTAATCCTGACTGTATACCTCCTAGCATACTTTTATCAAAATTTAACCATCTACAATCTCTTAAGACCATAACTACAGACAAGTCCATGCCTTCTCTCCCCAAAGGTTGAGCAGCAACTTGAACTAGCCCAATATGCAAATATTTAAATCTTTCTGATATATGTCTATCAATACTCTCTTGGCTGAAGAGTTTGATTGTGACAAAATCAGATTCACAATTGATATCTTGTTCTGTTAACTGGATATTCATATCTGCATAGAATTGTAACAATGGTCTATGGTATATCTCTGTGGTTGGTACCCTAGGTATCTTCCACTCATATAAATCTATTTCATCTACAGTATATCTGGTTTCTTTTCTGTTAACCAACTGTTTTCCCTTAGAGGGAGTGTCTGATCTCACAGACATCGACCTACGAAGGAAGCTCATATTGAACCTCCAAACCCCTAAACCCTGGTTAGACACCTATAGCCTGACTGCCCTATTCGTCGGGACTTACTGCTATGAAAGTCTCACCGCCGTAAGGTTTTACCCCTACAGGAGTCTGAAAGTCTACCTATGCACTACTATATATATATATACACACACACACACACGTGATAGTTTTAACAATTAAAGTAAGTTAGAATAGTAAGTAGTCTAAAGACAAATCTGGTTAAAAAATCAACTTACTAATATTTTTCTAATTTTCGCTTTCAACTAAATTCATTTAACTTTAAAAATTAGGAAATTTTGCATTTTTTCCTCATTTAAATTCGTAATTTACTCTGTTATTATCATTCCTGACTCCATTTGCTCTTACATAAAGAAGGTTCTTCAACATGATAAATTTGTAGCACAGTAAATTTTTAAGCTGAATAAAATACAATAATATAAAGAAGTAATAATAGGTTTATAAAGTTTTGAAAAATTAGAGTTATCTTCATCACTATAATATTGTTCAAAATAGCTTCTCTCTCTTTCTATGCTAACTAACGTAGGTTTTGAAAACATAGACATTCAAAAAGGTAGTCTTTTTTCTATTTCTGTCATTCTGAAGAACAACGTCACCTCTTGTACACATAAAATATTATAATCAGTTTTTGTATTATGATTTTATGTCGGTTATATGCACGTTTACTTCTTTTAGGCACCGTTTGAATTTATTTTTGATAAGTAATTATTTGCTTTTTTAAAAATTTCCAATATATAATTTCTTAGAAAAATTTTAAAAAAGAAAAAAATCACTTATAAAAAAACAAATCTTTTAGTTAATATTAATATTATATTATATATAATATACTAAACTGTACGCATAAACTAGACAGCATCAATCGTTATATCTGAACAAACCTTTATTTAGTCATCCTAAATATTTGTTCGACTTATTAAAGAGAAAAAGAAAGACAGAGAAAGAAAAAAAAAGAATCATCTAGGTAAAAAATCTTGAAATTCTTTTTAGTAAAAAAAAAATAATTTTTTTCACAATCAAATCGAGCGCAAATTATGATGTTTATTCCTGTCGTCGTTCATCTATATTTTCACCTCTAATTTTAAACAGTTCTCTTTGCTTTACACTTTCCTCCTCTAACATAACACGTAAAAATAAAAAATAAAAAAGCTTAATTCTCGTTTCGAATAAAATCAGAAAAACCAGAAATCTTAAAAAAACAATTAAATATTACAATAAAAAATATGATCTAAGTGACAAACAAATCATCGCTCCAGAAATCAATATACAATATTCCACATCTAAATATAGAAAGTAAACTCGTCAAACTAAAAATAAAATTGAAAATAAAGACTTGCAACTCATCTATCAACTAAATTGAAGCATCGATGGCAATTAAGTCACTTCGCATTTTCTGCTTCTTTCATCAGCAATTAAAGAATGGGCTCTTGTACGTTTTTTACAGACTTGTTTAATCACAAAAGTTTCTCTCTCTTTTTATCTTATATATAAATTCATTTTTCAAAGTCTAGCTTCCTCTCTCTCGTTCCAATATCTCAAAACACTTTCCCACTCACAATTTTCTCTATTGACTGTGTAATGTTTATCTACTTTCTCTTTTTGGCGTTGTTCAAAACCATTCTTGCGAAGATTTTCAATCTTAAATCTGACATTTACAAAAAGATGTTATTCTTTTTTTCCATTCGAAACAGGTAAATGTTCTCTTTCGCAATCTCTTTCTTCTTAACTATGTATGACGTGCTAATTTTATACTTTTATTCACCCCTACATCGATTTATGCAAAAGATACATTCTCGTCCTTCTTGAATAATTTTGTCGTCTCATCTTCGATGAAGTAAACTCTCTTTATCATTCTCCCGTTATATTCTTAGCTTTATCATGATTTTAATTTGTTGTAAGTTTAATTAAATTTCACCATTACTTTATGCATTTATTCTATTTAATTTTGTAATGTCCCATAACTTTATTTCCCCAATATTTAGCCTTTATTTTTCTAAAAACACTTTTATTTCTACAAAATACCAATTTCTTTCAAACCCAAACAAACCTTAAACCTTTTTTAAAATTCCCTTCATGTCCCAAAGATTTTTTTTAGAAAAGAGCCTAAGTCCCTTTCAGCCATGGGTGAGAGAGGAAGAGTGAGTGAGTTCGGGAGAGAGAGGGAGAAAGAGAGAGAGGAGACTGTCGCGTGTACGCCTCGCCGCCGTCTTCTCGCCGTCGCCCGAGGCTAGGTAAGTTACCATTTTCGTTCTTCTTCTTCTCTTTCCAATCTATTTTCAATTTTGATGTTTATA